>JAJOZX010003549.1:0-82500 GCA_023014485.1 Bathynomus jamesi | reverse complement strand
ATTCACACTTCCTTCACTAATTCCTAGCTCCAGTGATAGCGCTTTGTATGTGACGCGCCGATTTGATCGAATGATGCTGTTAGCACGTTGCACAGTGTGAGATGTCACAGCCGATGCCGGGCGACCGCTGCGTGGCTCATCATCGAGGCTAGCTCTGCCTCTCTCCGATGATCTCGCACGTTTAGATCAGCGTCCAACTGTGCTTCGATCAACAGCATCATCTCCGCAAACGTTTTGTAGACGTTTGTGAATATTTCCAACTGTTTCCTTCTCTGCGGTTAAGAACTCGATACGACGCACATCACTGTCAGACGCCATTTTCGAAACTGCGTTAACCATCGGTTTTACACAAGGGCGTTTAAAAGCGGTTTTATACAAGGAGGGGAGGTTCAAACTGGAAAAATCTGGTTATGTGAAGCGCAGAAAGTTCAAACTTACGGCCCAAAAGACATTTCAGCCCCATGGCCTATTATTTAGCTAAGAAAAAGGGTGGGGCAAAATATATTGAGTGCTCCTAGTATATCTTCTGTAATGTGTTCTTTCTTAATAAAGATTATTATTATTATTTATTATTATTATTATTATTACCACCCGTATTAATTATACGATTAACTTTCTAAAACTACGTACAATGTTACATTAATTGTATTCAAAGCGAAGACCTTTAAATATAATACAAACAATATATAAAGACGAAGGAACGTTAATGATGATAAGCATTTTAATAATTTAAGAGGGGAACACTAGAACCTCCTAAAAGAACTTGTAAGTTTTAAAGAGAGAGATTCTTACTTAACCCACGTTTATTATATACGGTACGGTTATATATATATATATATATATATATATATATATATATATATATATATATATATATATATATGCAGAGGGGTCGACCGCAGGTCGATCCTGAACCATCGTTCAAACTCACCTAAAGTAACCTAAAGTAATGTATATTTTTTTCTTATTGAAGGATTGCGTCAACTAACCACCAACACCCAATAGAACACCTCCGAAACACTAGAAACTCGCTAATTTTGGGTGGGCAAGAGCAATTGCATGATACTGTACGTACGTGTTCTATACCCTACCAAACTTTGGAGCTGCTGATGTACTGCACGAAATAGCCGACAGGTAGCGACATGTATCACCTGATATAATAGTTTGCGCAGTGCAGTACGGTTCCATGAAGTTTCACACTGATTGCTCGAAAGATGCGATGATGCTGGAGCTATTTTTCGACTACAGGGGAATTGTTCATTACGAATTTATATCAGAATCAAGAACCCTGACCAAACAGATCTATAGAGAGCTTCTCCGTCGTCTACGAGCCGCATTCCATCGACTGTGGGCCGATAAAAATTGAAATTGGGATTATCCAACAGGACAATGCACCCTCTCACCGATCGGTGTTAGTGAGGCAATATTTGACCGAGGCACTCTCTTTTATCATGATAGTCCAGGCAATCTAGAGCAAAAATAGCTTCAACCTGGGCAAAATTGCTTCAGAAGCTTTCTAAACTGTTTCCAGCTCAGGAACCATTGCAGAATAACATATCCAAAATCCGACAAAATTGGACCCCGGGAACACCCCCAAAAATGAAATTCAAAATGGCGGACTGGCAGTTTCCTACGAAATACAATAAATTTTAATTTCGCTTTGTAGAGAGAGTTATGACGTTTTTCTTGATCAGTAAAATGTTTTAAAACACATTTTCGTTTCTAAATTAACCTATATGACACTAAAAATTGTATTAGGCGGCTAGTATTAAACTATGACGTCACGTAATGTAAATAAAATATACTGTATGGAGTGTGTGAGAATGGACATTGCTACATCTTTATAAACTTATATTATATACAACTCTTTAATTCCTACTACCCACTATCAAATCTGCGTATTTGTGCTTGTCATTTTCTTTAAAACTGTTATTATGTACTCCTTTTAAATACTGCAACACAGTTTATTAATTTGTGTTTTCTGTTTCAGACTGACTCGGTGTGCGTCCGCCTTCAAGAATGCAGACCCCTGAAGAATTGTGCGTGATTTGTAAGGAGAAATTGGACAGCGGACAGGAAGTGGTTCACATCTCGCAAAAAGGAGCAGATGGTATAAATGCATCCAGCCGCAGCCGTGGAAACGATGTTGTTGCAACAGCTGGAATAAGTGTTCACGTTGTATGTAGGAAAAGATTTACGGATAAAAAGACCATTGAAATAAAGAGCGACAGACCGCAGCCGAGGCAATACCAAGGAAAAGTGCTCGTTTTCATGAATACGCATTTTCCAGTGCTACTCACGGTTTGTTTGTGATACCTTTGTGGACTTTTTTTCCAAACACAAACCAAAATCAGAGCATGTCAAAATAAGAACTACAGAGTTCTCCGAAACCATAAAAAGGTGCTGTGAAAGCCGCTGCGATGAATGGTCGTTTAATGTAAAAGGCCGTCTGGAGTATTATCTTCGTGATCTTCCTGCTGCAGATTGTGTCTACCATCACACCTGCAGCGTAAATTTTCGAAGTGGAAAAACATTCCTCGCGCATACTCCTCCGACGTTCATGATTCGAAGAAAGGGAGACCAACTAATGAAGAGCAACACCAAGCATTCCTTCAGACTGTGCTTACCTGGAAGAGAATGATGATGAACAACTGTTGATTGGAGACCTAATTTCCAAAATGGAGGAATATCTTCAAGGAAGTCAGCGCTCTGTCTACGAACGCAGGCACATGAAGAGAAAGCTTTTAGAACGTTACGGAGACAAGATCATAATATCAGGTGAAAGTGGGAAGCAGATGTAGTAACACTACGAGAGACAGCTAATGAAATTCTTATAGATTATCACAAAAAGTCGAAAGAATGTGATATAGATATAGAGCTACAGAAGATTTACCTAGTAGAAGCTGCTGCAAAAATAATCAGAAGTGATATCAAGTCTGTCGACTCGCCTAGAAAAGATGTGTATCCATCTCCAAATGACATCACTGCAGAAAGTGCTCTTGATTACATTCCCAACAGTCTGAAATTGCTATTATCAAAAGCATTTGCGGGACAGGATGCTTCAAGAAAAATAGGTGCAATTGGGCAGAGCATTATGCAAGCAACCCGTCCTAGAGGATTACTATGTCCACTACAGATCGGTTTGTCGGTTCAGCTACACCACAACTTTAGGTCAAGGTACCTTATTGACGTTCTCCATCAGCTGGGTTACTGTTCGTCGTATGCAGAAGTAACAAGATTCGAAAGAAACGCGGCGCTGGCAAGTGGTCTGGCTCTTTTACTCTTGATGAAAACACTGCAGTCCTTCTAGCAGCAGATAACGTCGATCATGATGTCTGCACTTTGGATGGAAGAATACCTTTCATGGAATGGGTATGATTGCCGCAATAACTCCGAAGATCAAGATCCACCCTTCTATTCACAGGCGTAATGTTGGTGACAATGACATTAAGAAGATTGCAACCGTTGACATTAGGGAATATAGACACGCGAGAAGCATGTTGAGGGACATCTCATTCCGCGAACTTCCAGTACCCACTGCCACCATAAGTCGACTTAGTCTTCTCTGGCAGATATCTTCAGAAAGATCAGGTCCAAGTTGGTCCGGAACAATGCAGGCAATTCACGGTGGATCAAGTGTCTCACATCCAGGTGTGGCGTCGATCACGTTACTTCCCATCACAGATATGTCGCCAACTGACATGACCTGCATATTTTCGACATTACTATATTTGAGCAAGATAGCACGCGATCAAAAAGTCCCATGCATTATTACCTTTGATCAGCCTTTGTTCTGGAAAGCTTCCCAAATCATCAATGAACAGAGAGACCTGCAGGACATTGTTTTAATGCTGGGATCATTTCACACTCTGATGAATCTTTTGGGAGCAGTCGGTACTCTTATGAATGGTTCAGGATTGTCTGAAGTACTTCAAGAAATATACGGACCAAATGCCGTGCAACACATGATGTCTGGAAAAGCTGTTTCAAGAGCGATACGTGGTCATATGATAGTAGATGCAGCTCTTAGTACCTTACTAGTCGCAGACGTTTTCCCTCGTAATGAAGATGGAACTCCTCATGACCTCCATAAGGAAGCTTGTGACCTGCGAGACGATGTTATGACCGCCAAACAATCAGTTGAGGATGTGGAATCTTCGAATGTATTGTCTCAGATTGCTACCACTTTGGATGCGAAGAAAACTGACCTACAATCTACTTCGCAAACAAGTCAACTCTGGTTGGAATATCAGCGAATGATCAACATTGCACGTTCCTTGATAACAGCAGACAGAACCGGCTCGTGGGATTTGCACTTGCAAGCTATGCTGGAGACCATCCCCATAATTGCAGCAGCCGGACATCACAATTACCTGAAATCGATATACCTGTACCTGCAGAAAATGTTAAGTTTGCCTTCTGAAAATTCAGCCGTTAACAAAATGTTCCAGGAAGGTAAGTTTGTGGTAAGAAGAAGCGACAGATTATGGGCCGGACTCGGCACAGACCTGGTGATAGAACAAGTACTAATGCGTTCCCTGAAAAGCAGAGGCGGACTGACACGCGGAAGTGGATTTACAGACATCCAAAGGACAACGTGGCTCTTTTCTATGCCTCTGTGTTCCACTTATAACTTAGCAATGCAGGAATACACCAGAGTTTTGTTGGAAAGTAGTGAACAGCACAAGGAAATGAGGGGAAGTAGACAAATCAGGGACAGTAATGACATGAAGAAAGTACTTGAACGTCTGGAATCCTTATCCCCATTCCATTCTACCTCGGGTCTCTGCAACATTGTAACAGGGCTAACTGCTGATCCTGGAGTTAACGTTCATCAATTGCATTCAATCGGTACGAACATTGTCGTAAAAATGATTGGGAAACAAGCCTTTACATATTCTGCCAAAAGATCTGACAAAGTGAAAACACTAGGATCTGCTTCTGCCGTTGTGATCACTGATGCTTCAGATATAGAAGTAGATCCTGCACTACTGTTTCAGAGAATGATGACTGTTGCCACTGGCGGAGACATGAATCTTGAAGATGTCATGTGTTACGAACTGTGTGCATATCCTCCTGCATTGTTCGAATCACGAAGTATCTTGAGGAAACCCGATAAGTCTCAGCTAGCTCATGCAATAATCAAATACACTGACACTTTAAGCATGGAAGAAGTTCAAGAAATTCAGTGCACAGACCAGTACGTATTGGATGGTGGATCTCTACTACATCGTGTTTCCTGGCGTCAAGATGAAACATATGACAGCATCGCCAACTCATATGCCGATTTCACTCTGAAAACATATGGAAAAGCAATCATTGTTTTTGATGGCTACAGCAGCTCTCCTACGATCAAGGACATGACCCACAGAAGACGCAGCACCAAAACAAGCAGAAATGTGAATCTCAGTCCAAGCATGAAGTTTGTTGGCCAGAAGGAACACTTCTTGGCTAATGAAAACAACAAGCAAGCATTTATTTCCCTCGTAGGTGAGATGTTGAAGAAGCACGGGTGTACTGTTCACAACGCAGATGGGGATGCTGATGTGGACATCGTTCGTGCAGCAGTTTCCTCATCAGAAAATGCAACTACAACAGTAATAGGGGAAGACACCGACTTGCTGATTCTCCTTCTGTACCATGCCAAGGACAGTGGTTTCAAGTTGTACTATCGCAGCGATATAAGACGGGGACCATCTCCTAATCCTGTGTATGATATTCTCAGCATTCAATCATTGTTAGGCAATGACATCTGCAAGTATCTCCTGTTTGTGCATGCTTTCACGGGCTGTGATAGCACATCCAGAATTTTTTCGATCGGTAAAGCCAAAGCATTCGACACACTGATGAAGATGGCTGAACTCCGTTCAGTTGCAAATACATTCTGTTCTGATTGTTGCCAACACTCTGACATTGAAGCCGCTGGAAGAAAGGCAATGTTTCTGTTGTATGACTGCAAAACACTTGAATCCACTAACGCACTACGTCATCGAATGTTAGTTGAAAAGGTAGCTACAGCTAAATCTTTTGTTACACCCGAACGTTTGCCACCTACCGATGCGTCCACAAAGTACCACAGCTTTCGCACATACTTTCAAATACTAATCTGGAAGTCTACAGAAGAGAAGATCGATGCAGAACAGTGGGGTTGGTATGTAAAGAATAATTCCTACTACCCTACAGCCTGCGACAAGCCACCAGCTCCAAATTATCTACTCAACATGATCCGCTGCTCCTGCAAGACGAAATGTGCTACTTCAAGATGTGGATGCAAGCGTAATGGAATGCCCTGTTCAGCCGCTTGTAGCGAGTGCCAAATCAGTGGTTGCGATAACAACCCAGTACCGGTAATCTATCCGATGATAGTGATGAACAGGATTAATTTCTGTAGTTTGTGACCAGGTATCACTTCTTCTGTAATGAACATAACTTGAAACTGGGAAAAAATAAATTGTTGTATTATTGATTATAAAAAATCTGTAAAAAGCTATATAACATTATATTTGCGTAATAACTGGTTGTGTTGTATATTGGATATTATTTAAAACATTACAACTGAAGAAAAAGCATCAAATGTATCTCTATAAATAAAAGCGTAATTATATTATATTTTTTTCGTAGGAAACATCCAGTCCGCCATTTTGAATTTCATTTTGGGGTGTTCCCGGGATCCAATTTTGTCGGATTTTGGATATGTTATTCGGCAATGGTTCCTGAGCTGGAAACAGTTTAGAAAGCTTCTGAAGCAATTTTGCCCAGGTCTAACTACAAATTGCCTGGACTATGATAGAAAAGTGGTCCTAAAGGGACATCGTTTTTTCCAACAGTGATAAGATTAAAGTAGCTACGAGAGAAGCACCAAAGGAGATTGCTAAAAACGAGTTCCAACCATATTTTTAGGAACTTTACAGGCATTAGCAGAAGTGTGTAACTAGCCAGGAACAATATTTTGAAGATGTAACCTAAAATGTTATATCTCGCACCAAATCTGTGTAAGAGATGAACAAGTCTCAAAACGTTTTGAACCAATTCTGCGTGTGTGTGTGTGTGTGTGTGTGTGTACTGTAGGCGAATTCCCGAGACCGCAGATCGAGCTAGTATCCGATGGCGAAATACGGTAAAATCCCTCGCTGGAGTAGTGACCGAGAATTTTTTTTATTTTACTTATAATTTTTTTAAAGTTGTCTCACTCAAACTACAAGCCGTTTTCAACCTGTTTTGTATGTGTGTGTGTGTGTGTGTGTACAGAAAGTAGGCGTATTCATATAAATATATATATATACGTATGGCATGACTAAATTGAAGTTACATTTTTATTTTCTGGGATAGCAATGATTTTTTAGTCGATGTTCCTTTCCTAATTGTTTATAAGATTTTTAAGTCTTACATTTCTTAGTTTTAGATTGAAACGCGGCGTTGTTACACACACACACACACACACACACAGAGTACTCAATAAAATGGAGATAGAAATATTAACACAAAATCCCTTTCTGGAACACACTAATAACTTTAATACAGTGCGAGCGTTTTATTTTTATAATAAAAAGATTCATATACGAGTACGTTTCCATGGAAACCGTGATCACATACACAAACTCGTAAAATTGAGTTGCGCGATATATATTAGATTAAATTAAGATAATGTTTAAATCGTTCTAGTAACATCATTTGTGTATACGTACATTTAAAGGCCATAACATCGAGAACATCCCTCAATCACCGGGAATAATCTCTCAAAAAAAATGGTTTAAACATGTTAAAGAACATCCCCATAAGGGATTTATGGGATTAACTGAAATAAATTAAATTTATTAGACACGTTTATGATTATAAACAAATTCATTAAACTCAAACTGCTCAAATAAAGGAGTTATTGTAAACTAAAAGCTCGTGTAGAACGAAATTACTCCTTTAATAAATTTTTATAACGTTTCATAAACTTTAAATTTCTGGATAAAAAGAGGGGCTTTAAAATGCGAAATGACTACCATACAATGACAAAATTGAAGAACAGGAATGACAGGGGAATTGAGTCTTATGTATAAAGTACAGAAGGTCCATTTTAGCCCTTTCTTCTTTTGGGGCGACGGTCGACTAATGATTGAATAAAATCGCTAGTGTTAGAAAGAGTACGACCAGTAAACCAGACGTTCGTCATAGGCAACAATGGGTTAATTTAGTCTGAACGGCTCGACCCCACCCCATTCCAAACCCCCCAACACCTGCATGACATCAAATCCATAAGAGTAGCCTCGTGGGAAAGAGCCATGCACTCTAAAACCTGTCCGCTGTGTACAGTGTGTACCTTACACCCGAGCGGTAAAAAAGACTAAATGTACTCTGGGTAAAAAGTACACTCGGGTAGACCGAAAGTACACTGAGAGTACACTCAGATATTTTCTTTAATCCTTGGAATTGTACTCTGTATTTTTTCATTAAGTTCAACAGGACAACGCTTGTCAAGAAGATAACCGTTTCAGCTACTTTGTACCTACTGTCGACTTACTATATATGTACCCTTAAAGTACTTTATATTTTGCAGAGTATGTTTAGGCCTTTTTTACCACCCGGATCTAAGGTACACGCAGTGGATAGTTTTTCGTGTGCGCAGGCTCTTTAATCTGAAAGTTCCTGGTTCGGGTCTCGGTTCCAGTTTCAAATTTGAGCGGTTCTTTGGATTATATTGCGGAGAGGACTTACCGTTTCTCTAGGTATCCCTTGGTACATGGAAGAGATGGTTCGGATCCCGAAAGGTTACTGTAGGTCCCCTCCGTCAGAGAACCTTAAGAAAAACGCTACAAAGGAAGTTAACCTCCAAACATACTTGTTGAATGACACCAATGTCATGCTCACACAGACGGATTACGCCACTTGGTTTCCAAGCCCTTAGTTGCGAATCAGAGCATCACCGATGAAGCCACGTGAATTTTACACAAAAGTGATCATTGAGGCAATGCGTTGATGCAACTTGAACCCAAAAATGAAAGTTAAATATTCGATCCAGTTTGGAATAGTACGGCGACAAACCATAAATAAATGAAAGGAAAAAATGCCCTAAGTACTTTATTTGGTCAATGAGAATCGAATTAAAAGTAAAATTTTTTTCCTTTTTTTAAGTAAATCCACGCAAAGAAGGGCAGCAAGTTAGAAGATTATGTCATTATTCACATAAGGATCAAAGGATTTCTACCCTCAAAAAGTGTGTATATACACGTTACACACAGACCGTGTCATTTACCATTACTTATTCCGACTTAGTGGATTTAATTTTCCCAGAAGAGTTCCCTGTTCCATGCACGGTCTGTGTGTAACATAAAAGATCTCATATATGGGATAGAACTCAGAATGGTCCCTATATATATATATATATATATATATATAGCTGCTGGATCTAATCTTGTTTTGAACAACCAACCAATCTGGTTGGAGAACTATAACGAATTAGTAATTACTTCTAGTAAGAAATCTAATTCTATATAACAATTCGAACTTAAAATCTAACCTAACTTTGACAGAACCTAACTGGGTTTAACTGACCTTATCAGTTTGAAGTAAACTCCACCTAACCTCCTTAGACTGAAGTAACAGTAACCTGGTTAAATCCCCCCCCCCTGCCCCCACTGATTATGGAACAAATTAATTCTGCGAGAGGTTAAATAAAAAATGTAACAGTACATTATGATGAAATTTGGGTACTATAAAAAATCAACAACTTCATGGAGTCAATACTGATGTTATCGGAATATTCTCAGTTGAAAAAAAGCTTTGCTCACGTGATAATTAAATCCTACACCTTTTTATAGCGAATTGATAATCTCACTACCATTATACTATATACCAAGGTCACATGATCAATATATTTAGTTGCAAATATGCGTCACAAGAACAATGTAAGGTACACACACACACACACATTCGACTAACTTCGAAACTACATTTTCACATTGTCAGTTGTGAATGGCGATATTAAACCTAATCTAGATAACCAAACCTAATCAAAACACACTCATCTAATCTTCATTATATCCCCCTTTTCAATAATATTTAATGATTTTCAATAATAAAAAAAATCAAATAAAAAAACTCTACCGCAAGTTCGTATCTTGATGAGCTCTTTATGTATCCTAAAGATTGTTCGCAGTTTCGAAAAGTAGCCAAGAACATACACACGCAAATATAGTTGCCTTAAGTGAAATCCATAATCATTTGTTAACGCATCTATACGGACAGATCATCCGAATCAGACATAAAAAAAAAAGGGTTAAGAAAATATCAATAAAAGTTTTTAGATAGACAAAATAAAGCGGAAAATAGACTGACAAATTGTGACATGATCATCATTATTATTATTATTATGATCAATTCCAAAGTTAAAACGTGTATTACATAAAATTCGAGACTATTTCAGGAATGAGAAATATTTTAAATAGAGTGAATATTATGTATTTGAGCTAAGCCTCAATAACAATAAATATGCGTTATACAGGGTGAGTCAAAAGCCATGCCCCAAAATTAACTATACAATAAATACTATTGAAGCGGGACTACTGACTCACCCTGTATATACTACAGTAGTTTTATAGTGATTATTAAAGGTCTTGAAATTGATAGTGGGTTCTTAATAATAATAATAATAATAATACAGTACAGGAGTTAGCGCAACAAGCGGCATTCGTTTGGCCTCAGCGCTGTGCCAGTTTCTGACCCTTCATACTGATAAAGATGAGCAACTTATCTGACTTGGATTATCCCCATAGTACCAGGTGGCTTAAGAACGTCCAATCAAACATACTATATACATACATGCCATATACAGTGTATATATATTATATATATATTAATATCTATATATATATAATATAATCTCTCAAGAATGCTTGCTTGCATGAATTATTTCAGCCTTTTTCTTTAGTTATCACTATGTCGAGAATTGTGACATCAACACGGTGATAAAGCGTCTTTGATAACGTTTTCAATATCGTTATCGCTCATTATCTTATATAAATGCACTCTCAAAATGATTGGTAACGCGGCTAATTTACTACCGACATCATCATTATAGATGTTAATAATTAATACTATCATTACTATTGTTTATTATTACTATCAATACTATTGAAGACCCCGACTGCGCGAAGGTATACAATTATTATAACCTAACGGGTCCTCTAATGTTTACACCTACACCCAAAATTCACTTTCAAAGTGTTCCAATACTTACTTCTACTTTACACACACAAAATATATATATATATATATATATACTTGCGTTCATTTCTTTATCTATTTCGTGTTTCATTTTTTCCTCTGTTTTCACTTGTATGATTTTTCGATTTAGCAATTTATTTTAGCGTAATTTTCATTAAAAAAAATTTTAATTGGTTGAGGAAACATTTAAACCATCAAGAAAATTTCTAAGAAAAATCTCGATAAAATCCAAGAAAAACTGAGGAAGCTTTGGTGTATCAAATATCTAAACAGTATATATACACACACACACATATATATATATATATATATATATATATATGGAAAAATATAAGAAATTGAAAAAAATAAAAATTAACTTACCAGAAAAAATGGAAATAATTGGAAAAATCCTCGTAATACAAAATGTATTTGATTTTAATTAAAAATATAAAAAATAATTAAATTAATTAATTATAATAAAGTGTATAAAAAATTAACCATTATTTTTCCCCGGACTAAATTCAAAAAGTAATCAGTTTATATCGAATGGGACAAATGTCAACAATATATAAATCCAAATTTCAATAGAAAATAGCTTTCTTTAATAATGAATTGGAACAGAAGTTTAAGTACAGCCCACCCTTCAGAGGCTAATAGCAGACTGAAGTCTCGATGGAAGAGCTGAAACTGCCGCATGTCTCTCAATTCGCAAACCTTCTACCACTGACTCGAGTCTTTCGGAGTCACCCGAGTCACGTCGAGTGACTCAGTGTTGCAGTTGGAGTCGCCTTTTGAATCGCAAATTTCTACATCGATCACTTTAATACGAAGCGAAACAGTCTAAATTTTCGAGAGCTATTACGATGAAAAATAGTGTAAAAGATGAAGCGGGAACTATAGAAAAACGCGAAAGAGAGACGTATCAATCACGGAAATACAAAACACAGTAAAAACAACAACAACAACAAAAAAAAAGAAATACAAAGTGGTTACATGACATTTTATGCAAGGGAAAAAAATTAAGAGAGCAAGTTTCATTTTTTAGGTGATTTTCATCTTACTTGCTAATGTATTTACACACACACACACACACACCTCGAATAATTAATGCGCACCTATTACCAAATGAACTATTTTTTTTTATAATTTATGTAAACAGTAGTGTCAACAAATAGTCAGATTTCATTAAACCTCTCTCTCTCTCTCATATATATATATATATATATATATATATATATAATATATATATATATATTATATATTAATATATATATTAATATATATATATATAAAATTTTTTTTATTTCTTGAGGTTATAGGAATGTACTCACAATTAGAACAGTTACCATTCAAGGTACCTAGCGGAAAAACAAAATTAAAAAAATTCGCTCCTGATAAATTATGCAACAGGACCTTATAGCGCCAAGTGTGTTAATATATACAGACCATCCACAAACGCATATATAAATAATTATGAACAATTGTACTGCTTGGAATGTAATAAAACAAAGTTCTGCGCTTCCAGTAGTGACGATCTTCCGTATATTTACCAATGATACTGCGAGCTGCTATACCCTGAATCGGTGAAGCGAAACTCTGTAAAACAACTTGCGTTCCGAGTGTTAATTTTATGTTTTAAAACGTGTAACTCAGATTATAGAATACACGACACGATATTAGTAAATTTTAGCAAACGACTATAATAATTTGAAAGGAGGGGCCAATATTTCGTAATTCAGAATAGTGTGTGTGTGTGTGACTTACTCGAGAACGAATGATGGTCTTACATTTCGAAGACATCGAATGAACCCGAGCTTTTCTATAGAAATTGCTTGCCATTTCGAATGGGCAAAATGCCAGAAGTCCCGCGGGAACAAAGCTTCACTTTGTTCAATGGAATTGGACGAAGATCCTGTAGTGGAAATTTAAGTTTAAGCACTTACAGTCTTATTAAGCCGCTCCCAATCTGTTTGAGTCGTCGTTGTCTCGCTTGAAGGTAAATATTCTTTGCAATTCAACGAACTCCTCCACTCGGCAGTTTATGTTTTGGTAGTGCGTCTCATTCATATTCCCATCCAATTCTACGAGATCACCCAACCTAGACTGAACTGAAGCAACCTCCAACCATACTAGGATCAACACGTTTCATTCTTGCTGATACAGTTAGATTGAAACCTTTTATAGCTATAGTTGTTGCACAAATCTAAGCATTTAACCTTCAGAAAGTTGAGCTTTGGTATCACTACTTTTTAAAAAAAATATTCCATTCACCATACGTTTAAATGTTCCTTCGTAAACTCACGCCTTCTTTTCTAATTCAGATTACGTATATAACCTTTGTGGCAGTTACTTTCCTCGCAGTCCATGTTCTTGAAGCTTTTTTTTTTCTCGTTAAATGTACTTACAGTAATTTCATGGACCTCCTGAATGGTTGCACATATTTTTGGGGCTGTCTAAAGCCATTTGATAAGAATGGTTTGAATAATACGATCCTGCCTCGCAGTAGTTACCTTATGGACCGGACCAGGGGTCGGCAACCCAAGGCACACGTGCCACAGAGTGGTACGAGAAGAGATTTTGTGTGGCACCTTAATTCACAGAAAAAAATAAAAAAATATATTTATTACAAAAAATGAAAGAAAAAAATCATCTCCATTATACTTGTATTTATCCACCATCACATTTAGGCTGACTTTGATATAAAAATCACTCTTCCTAAACGCAACAAATTAAATGAATTTAACAACTTACTGCTCACACTGCAACCATGGCCTTTATAAAGACATTTTCTTACGACATTTCATGTAATTTTTACAACTATTGATTTTTTAAACATTTTTTATAGTGATTAAAAGTTAAAAACCGTATCAGCAGGGCCGTTTCTAGCCATTAAGGGGCCCTAAGCAGTATACCCATTTGAGGCCCCACCCCTCCATCCACCAATTCACGCATAACTACATCATCTCAGCGCACACATACAAAAAATGGCTGTGTTAATAAAAAAACAATTATGAAACAATTTTAATGAAACATTTATGTCCAAAACAACAAATATGTACTTTCAGAAGACAAACAGAAAAAATACTCCATGAAATTCCTGAAAATTAGCTTATACATTATTTAGAATAAATGACACAGAGTTATGTATAAAAAATAATGCAATTATCAACTACCAAACAATTACTAACTCTACGATACAATCGTGTAATAGCTAACAGTTATTTATACAGAACAGTTTGTATCTTCAAAATTTTTGCCTCCTAGATTTTTTCTGGGCGAAATCATCAATAACGTCGTCATATGAAATCTCCCTGCCAACGTCCTGGCTCTACTTCTACTGGTGTTTGAGGTTGCATAGAGGATGGTCCTGCTGTTGGCTCATGATGCTCATCAGGCTTTGCTGAGGATGGCTTTTTCCAAATATTTCAGTAGTGCTCCTGAGAAGAACATAACAATACATATTCTGTTAATTTTTGCTAAAATACTCTTTCTTATCTTGTTTGATAAAATAATTGATCTGTGTGAACAGAATTTGAGGTGATGTGATCCATTAAATTTCACATTTCGAAATATTATAAATATTACAGACTAGCTTACTCTACACGATTCCTGAGCACTTGCCTAGCTTCATGGTCTACCTAACCTAGTTGCCTGAACTGTAATCATAAGAATATACAAGTGGCACATCTCACCTATACTACTGGAAAGCTTCTCCTCCTCTATTTCCTTTTTCCGTTTTTCAGCTCCTGATGGATAATGTCGTTTCATTTTCCAAGATGCGCGAAGTCACATCTAGTTAACCACAACTAATCTGCTAAATAATAATAATATAATAATAATAATAATAATAATAATAATAATAATAATAATGTTATAATTGTAACGTTAATAATAACAACAATATTAATAACAACTTCAGCTATATTCCTATTCTTGCTCACTGAGCTATGACCTGGGAGCCTGTCTAGGGGCCCCCTAGTAGCAGCGGGGCCCTAAGCGGCCCCTTAGTCTGCTTATGCCAGGAAACGGCCTTGCGTATTAGTGTATAATTTACGACTACTACTATATTATAGTGTCAATATACCGTTTTTAGGTATTATAAAACTAAAATATAATCATATTATAAATTTATAATATTGTAACCAACATTCGCAAAAACAATAGTGGCACGCGCGGAAGATCGAAAAATTTGAATATTGATAAATGGCATCCAACAGGAAAACGTTGTCGACCCCTGTTATAGACCGACCTTGTCCGCTACGAGTAGCCATAATACCATTTTCCTACATTCGTTATTAGGGCCTTTGAAGCGCCATTTTGAATATTATGAGCTCCATCGCAATTTCTCTTTGGCTATTCTCCTGTTTATAGAGGATGTAGGAGTATTTGGGCTCTTAATTCACTTGTTAAATGACATTCACTTCGTAGTGCAGCAAACGACTATCCGACACTTTCCAAGAATATCTCAAAAATGAAGGCAAGAGGACTATAAATCAACTAATATTTCCTTACCTCTTAGCGTGGTCTCGTATAAATAGTAAAACAAGAAAGCATAAGAATAATATAATCGATTCTATGTAGCGAATGTAAGGATGCTGGCAAACTTGCACAACTACTGAAACACTTGACCAGGCTGCTCCACAGTCCACACTATATGGATTTTGATGTGGATGTCACTACAGTTCTCTTGGTCATAAAGGGGTCTCACTCAGAAGATTAGAATACTGTATGTAAATTACCCTATATTCACTTGGTTTCATTAGCTGTAGCGGCTGGTTTCTATGTGTTAGAAGAGAAACATATATATATATATATATATATATATATATATATATATATATATATATATATATATAATATATATATACAAAGTTTTACACTTCCAACAATGTGCACAGTTTGAATCTCACTCCTTTATCCATGATCCCCTTTTAACCCCCGAACGTATAAACGTATACAAGAACCAACTCAACTTTAAGAAACAAATGTGGCAAAAATCCACAACATAAGATGTAATAATAAATTTTAACCACAAAAACAGCCTCTCAAGGTCGAATCTAAATCCATATTTTGAACTCGACAAGACTGATTAAATAATACATAAACACGATTTCTAAAAGACAAAACCAACATAAAATCCATATTCCTTTTGAGTGTTCAAGAAGGAAGGAATACGGTCTATATCATACAACGAGACCCAATAACTTAAGAGCAATTTATAAAGAGTCCTATTTACAATAATTAATTAATACAAATACGACGAAACAATGAAAAATTGAGCAAAGAAAGGCACGAAAACTGTTTAAATCGAAAAACGTGATAAACACTAATCCTTATTCAATTTTCGACTATTCACAAATCAACGCATCCGCACGCGTCGTGATGATAAAATTTAGGGCTGTTTAACGCAAACGTCATATGACTGAGGGAACCTACGGCTTTGCGCGCGATCCGAGCCACTCATTCAGCTACTGAATAGACCCATAGTCGCTTAACTTCGCTGCATGCATGATCTTAAAACTATGAATACTGCAAGCAATTGTAGATCGCGATAGAGCGATGAAAAGGATAAATATTTACTTGTAATTTAATTAAATATATACAGTATAGATAGAGTAACGGATCTAGGAGGGAGAGCCAATCGGGTCATGGGTCCCACCCCTCTAGTTTTGAGCGCCCTTCTAGAAATCTTTTGCTACCAATTGCATTTTTTTTTTGAAATGTGAAGACGCTGCATTATAATGAAGTACACGCACCCTCTAATTTTTTTTAACCTTTAAGATATTCACTTATTTTTCTAAGTTGTGAATTATATTTTATATTCTGCTATTGTGTGTCTATTATTACCAGTCTATCGGATGTTCTTCGTGATAATTGGAAAGCAAAGAAGAAATCGGAATGAGTGGACAAAACTTACAGCTTTCACGATCAATCAAAGATCAGTCGCAATATCTATATATCTAGAAACTTCAAAAGTGGTTGTCCACTGCATCGACGGACCCTGTCTTTGTCGAGCGACAATTTGTCAAAGTAGCGCTAGTGAAGGAGAAAGCACGCATCACATATGGTTTATTTTCATTGGGCAAATCATGATCTCGACTAAGCTACATCTCGGGTGACTCGGGTGAGTGTATTGTTTGAAATGCTCAGAGGATAATGGAAGCGATCATTGCATTCATAGAGATAGTGCAAAATGTGAAGAACTGTTTCTTCGTATCAAAAAGGTGGGAATGCGAAAGTCACAGCACAAACTTTTAAAGCTCCGCAATATTCGTTTTATGGAGTGACATGTTGCAGTGAAACGTTTCTGGGAGCAGCTGCCAACGATGTTCTTAGCTCTGGAATGTATGTCGACATAGCAAGATGCGCGGGCCAATTGAAGGCCAAACAGCAGTTAGACAACAACAATAATACTGGTTTATTGGTTGGCCTTATCATACTAAAGTGGCTAACGGCAATTTTCAGGTCTTTATCACTAACACTTAAAGAGAAAGGAAGATTTGATTAGTACATTATGGAACTGGTTCATTCTGTCCTTGATGTTCTACAACAACTCGGAATCCAGTGATCACAGAATTCACAAAAATTCGAAATATAATATGGCAGAGAAACTTGGTTTTGAAGTGTCAAAGCTACGCCCAGTTGGCAGATTTCATTTCAGAGCTAATGCTGAAGAAGACCTTTAACTGAGAGCTACTTTAGAATTAATGCCTTCATCCACGCAGTTGATGAAGCGTTACGAGACTTCAACAGTCGGTTCACCGAACATCAGCAACACGCATTCACTCTGTTGCTCTTCTTCCAAACAAAAAATACAGAATAAAACTCACCGAAACCAAATTGGGAGAAAAAAACAGGATGACCGCACGGAGGAACGAGTGAAAGCAGAACTTTACGTTTGATCCGCGGTGTGTCGTCGGCAATCTAAAGGTTATGAAGGTAACCTATGTCATTCCGCCGTTCCCGCTCGGAATGAATGCTCTCCTGATACTTTCCCAAATATTCAACGCCTTATGGCTATTCTCGCGGTTCTTCTCGTATCTATAAATGAGGTTGAAAGAATCTTCTCCGAGGTTGAACGTACACTGAAAGCCCAGCGCAATGGCGGAGGACAGATTTATTTCCGACACCGCTGCGAGCTTACCGCGACATTTTACCTAACGTTGATGATGTAATTCAACATTTTACTCAAAGTGGTGTGCGTCGCCTTGACTTTAATTAAACTCCCTTTGTAAGTAACTCCATTTGCGAGAAAAAAAAACTTTACAAAAACTAAAATAAAATATATACGACTATATTTGCAATATGTATTGCATTATTGTTACAATTCAACTTTTAAGTTTGCTTTGGCGCCACTCGAACAAATAGCCCTCCACCAGCTCCCTTTTTTTAAATTTCTTTCTGGATCTCCCTATATATATATTCGTGCTAACTTGAAATATACGCATATTATTGACCTAAAAATATGTACATTTGTATTCGACAGTGCGGGACATTTTTTATGATGCATGCAAGTAATTTATTTAACGAGAAATAGCAAGAAGCCAGGTAATATATTTATATTAATTAACGCGGATATTCTATGCATACATTAAATATGACGAGTGTTTGTCACTCATACGACTGCAAAACGTTTATCATGTTATTAAGATGACAAATGACAATAGTGTGTGGATTACACGTCGATACAGTAAGTAATTCTTACCTCCAATTTTCGACAGTTTTTATCCCATACTCAATTATAGCATTTGCATTAAAAATTTGTTTTTCTTCTTTCGTAAAGATATATATATTATGCCTCGGTGGTGTAGTGGTTAACGTCGCTGACTACGAATCCATCGGCCCCGAGATCGAGACACGGTGACGGCAGACGGCGCGCAGCAAAACCTAGCTGTTCATCCTTCCACACAATAAAGAAAGTGATTGGTAGATAAATGGGTAGCCTAGTGGTTAAGGCTGCTTGTGGCGCGTGGTTCGGATTCCACGTTAAACTGTAGGTCTAAGGTGGAGTGAAAAGCTTGACCTTCGTCAGAATGAACAAATCGGGCGGAAGAAAACCAAAGGTATATGGAATAAATTAAGGTCGAAGCAAAAACTGGGTGTGAAATAAGGTAGAATATAAAGTAATCGAATCAGCCACACTAAAATTAAGTCGAAGCACATCGGATTGGTACGATTGGTTAAGTTAGATAAACAAGTTCTGTTGATTTTAAATAGGATGAAGACTTGAATTAAATACAAAACACTGGGATCAAGTCGAAATGCAATAAGACCGAATGTGGCCAGAGTGGGATAAAGTTGAACGAATGTAACAAAGTTAAACTCCACCTTATTCCAGCTAAACTTATTTCTGTGTGTATATATATATATATATATATATATATATATATACATATGCAAAATACCCCCACCAGGATTCAAATTCTGCATCTCTTAAGCAAACGCCGAGGGCGCTAATCATTACACAACTTAGTACAACCTGGCGTATTTTTCAAACCCCGAAGGAACATATATATATATATATATATATATATATATGCTGCGAGCTGCTCGTACCCTGAAATGGGCCTATGGGCTGAATGGTGCTCTATGTTAAAAGATGTTTAACTTTCCATACTTCCACTTAAACTATGAATGCACCGATGATTTTATATACTGTACATATATATATATATATATATATATATTTTATTTTTTTTCCCTGGTAATAAATACAAAAATACACAAAGTGATTATGAAAACGGACTTTGTATTTTTCAAAACTCCGCCTCGTTTACAAATCACAGTCGAGAAATGATATTTACAAACATGTTTTACATTAATTACATAATGATTTAGAGTAAAAAGAAAATAATTATTATTTTAAAAGCCAAATTGAATGAATGAAAAAACTTCTGAGAAAATGTAGCAGCAATTAACTCAATCTGTTTTCGCTTGCTTGCTTCAAAGAATTATTTGTCTTCTAAATGGTTTATAAAAACATTGAAGATTTATTGCACAGTTACAGGAACCAGATGCAAATCACCACACACACACACTCCGCATACGCGAGGTACGCACTTTTTGAAGTCCATGCATCTAAAAAACTAATTAACTCAAACTAATTTATCCTAACCTAATTTTAGTACTATCGAACCGAGAAAATCTTGATAAGTGTTTGTAACGCAACTGAGAGGTCGAAGGGTGGTTTGTATTAAGTCAGTAAATAGTGAGGTAATCGCTCATCTAGCCTAGCCTAGCCTAGCCAGGAAATGTTTCTAAATATATAATTTTTTGAATGCTCCCAGTACGAAAGATGCTACCTCACAAAAAGTACTCCCCTCCTACATCTGTGAATTTATTACACATCCGACCTCTGTTGTGAACACGGTTTGCTTATTTTCCGGTCTCAGTACTAAAAACTATTATTTCGTCGAAAGAAATATATACTGTAAATGAATCGACTGATTTCAACCATGAACCATCTTGCAACTGAAAAAAAGAGAGAATAATTTCAAGTTGCAATACGAAATACATGACGCCATGAACAACAAAACGGACAAACGAATTCAACATCAGCAATTTTCCTCATAGTCCAATTACGAGATAGGTTTGCGGGAAGTCTTCACCTTCTATACACAGAAATATCTTCTTTTGGTTTCAAATCACTCGAAAAAGAAGTTTTAAAACCATTTCTTCTATCTAAAGTAGTTAGGTATCATTAAAAGAAGCTTTTTGATATCCAATAGAAGGGAAACTTCTTTTAGAATGCACCCTCAAAAAGGAGTTATAACTTCTAAATTTAGGTTTTATTTTGAGTGTAAATAGATAGATAGATAGATAGATAGATAGGTCAGATAATAATTATTCATGTTTGGGGTTTATTTAATATTCTTCATAACGGCGAAGATCATGTGACGAAGGGGACCTACATTTTTACGTGAACTCTAAACCATCTAAGGGTCGGTATATCATCTGAATGCAGAGGAGGGTTACCCATCCAGCTACTGAACGGACCTAACATCGTTTGACCTCGCTAATCTAATGGGAAGCGGTGTTACAACGTGACCACGAGAGATTGATTGATTTTATAGATGTAACTTATTTCCGCGAGGGGGTTCTAAGCTCGTGCTCTTGAGTGCTCTTTGTGCTCGTTTGTACGTGCTTGTTCCTGGAGGTTTCACGTGCGCCCTCCCGGCCCTAGCACCCAAGGATGATGGGGCTCGACCCTGCAGTCCTTGGTCTTTTTCCATTTCGACTGTCCCCTCCACCCTTTCTTTTTCCTGTCTTTCCTCTCACTTTTTCTGTTTTTTCGCCGAGATATGCCCTTTTAAATAGAGGCGAATCGGTTCTTCCCAAACTTATATATATATATATATATCGTTCAAACATGCATACAGGGTATCCACAATGCCTTGTCACCCCAGTAAACTGCTAACCGATTTTCGTTTTTCTTTCAGACCCTTTTATCACTTAGAGATGGCCTGTCAGTTGCTGGTTTATCTTTTACAGTTCCTGTTGTGAACAGTTTCTTTTCCCATCTCAACAGAGTCCTTTTTGGAGGAGTTGCACGATTGAATCAGTCCCGGAAGTCTGTATGAATATTTTCAATGGTTTTGCCATTACGCGGTCGCTCATGGACCCAAGTACGAGCCAATATGCGTTGTTCAGTCGTATAGTTGCTGTTATCACGCATTTCAAATGGGTCTAAAAGAAAAACAAAAATCATTTAGTATTTTACTGGGGTGACACGACACTGCGGACACCCTGTACTTTTTTTTCTTCTTAAATTTCAGAGAATCATCCTCGTCCGGCAGCGAACCACTTAATCTATTTCCGGTCTACTTTTGATATACTAACAGTGTACTTTTCAAATATCAAATACTTCATTATTTGCAGAGTACATTCAAGTTTATTTTACTCTCATTTTTTTTAAATGAACAGAGCGGAGAGGATTTCGAGTGGACTTGGCCTATATTTCCTATCGAAGGAAATACGTAATTGGTAAAATATGCAGTTAGTACATTTAAAACAAACATATATATATATATATATATATATACACACACACACATTTCACCTGCAAAGAACACGCAGTATAATTAACATAAAGAACGACGCTTGTGTAGGAGAACATTCCGCGCAAGATGAGGAGGGAGAACGAAATGAAAAAAATGAGGTATATATATATATATATATATATATTATATATATATATATATATATAACTAAAAATACACATTCAAACTGTTATTATTTGGTTTATTCTCATTATTTAACTTACTTTTGGAAAGTTAAATGGAAGCTGAAAGACGAAGTAGGGAAAAAAAAAAAAAAAACTTTTTAGGTTCTATTTTGTTATTGAATAATGACAGGAAATATTTGGTGGTATTTACTGATTATCGCACTTATGTGCAACCCTTAATAATCAAATACTTTGGAATATTAACAGGGTTTAGTGAAAATACATCAAATTATAGTTTGATCGTTTTTTTTTTTTAATTAATCAATTAATCTAACCACACTTTCCTATTCGAATCTTCTTCTCGTAAGTCATTATTAAGCTTTTGACAGCGAGTAAAATGACATAAATGAACTAATAAATAGACTAAGATAAGATAAGATTCTACGAATTACTGGAACCATTTAGTGAGGTAGAAACTTGCATAAAAAGTGTAAGAGAAGAAGTCCGTAAAATTAACACGAAAATACAACAAAAGGATAACATTTAAAAAGCATATAGAGAGTTAAAAGGCCCAAAACTAAACAAAAGACTCTTGTAGGCAATGGGCAAGGCAAGAAAATAGCTAATGAACTCATTTAAAACAAGTTCGTAAGCGCGTGTAGATAATGATTTAGCTTTGTTTGAACGTTGACTTAAAGTTTAGGCGAAAGAGACATTTAAACTGCCATCTCGTGGCGATTTCTAAAACTAATCGAATGCTTACTAATAATAAATTCAAATTTTACGCAATTCATTTCATTGTTCCTACCTTTTTATCCCGCGTTACGTTTTTATTAAACAAATGATAATACACAATTCAATTTTGTTTAAATAAATATACTGGTAACTATGCTGAAAATATAATTTTCAGTCTCCCCCAAACTTGAATGAATAACACCCCAAAAACACTTTAGTACCTTGAATTTTAACGAATTACGTTCCTAAATTTACGGTCTTCATATTTAATACAAATTACTACTCTTCCCTCAGCTCCCAAATTAAGTTTCTAATTCGTTACTAAGCGATCCCAGACCCGTATAATAGGATGACCTTAGCGAATGACCAGCCAGTAACTCAGATAGGAGACCTATTCGAACATGTATATTTCGTAAATGAGAATTTCATAGACACTAAAAACCCGATAATGATACGATAACCAAACCTAATCTATTCTAATTTGTTGACAAAATGTAGTTAGTCCGGCCTATGCAAATTTCACAAAAATTTGTTGTTAGACTGTACCTTTGTGTGTGTGTGTGTGTGTGTGTGTGTTATATATATATATATATATTATAATAAATTTTATTGGCAATAGAACTATGATTTATATATTTTATGTATTGGTAAAGGAGAAAGAACCTTCAACCAGCCACTCAACAATTTGATTTAGGATTGCGACCATGCATTTATCACTGTTTATAATGGGCTTTCAGTAACATATTATTATTATTATCATATATATATATATATATATATATTTTTTTTTCAAACGGGGTCATTGCAAATGTCATTTCATATGAGAATGCATGCACTAATTTTCACAATGAAATGGTCATTTCAGGATGATTCGAATATATAATACGAGGAAACGAACAACACCTGGTAACTTGGTACAAGTTCCGTGCATCGGTCTCTCTTCGCACGAAGGTCAAGCTGGTGGCCCCACCAAATTGCACACCAACTTGTACCAACGCTGGAAACAGTTACAATGTCAAATGTTATTTTTAAAATGTCTATCTCCATATAGTAATGTTTTTACCTTTTTTTAAAAAGACATGAGACCCTCCTAGGAAGAAGTGGCTAAACGACAAAAGTAAAACAGTCCAGAAAACGCAGTTTAAACGTTGTACCCAAATTTGAAAGTTGCCATAACTTTTAAACTTATGAAGATATTTCGTCGAAAGGTTGAAAGGTATATATATATGATGAATAAAACCACGAAGGAAAGGAAACACAGAATGGTGCTCAAGCGCTTTCGTCTAATGACATCATCAGTGTTTGAGGATGTCATTAGACGAAAGCGCTTGAGCACCATTCTGTGTTTCCTTTCCTTCGTGGTTTTATTCATCATAAATATTTTTCACGTGTTACTTTCGTGAAATAATTTCCATATATATATATATATATATATATATATATATATTATTACTGTTGCAGTGTTAATAAAAACTGCCATTTGATCAAGAGATGACTCTAGTCTCGTAAGATAGGCAGACTGCGGTGCCCACTTTTCAACGGGTTCCCCTCCGGCCGAATCCGGTCTGAGCACGTAGCCTATGGCCCATTTTGACCCATTGAAACTAATAAAACCATGTTCGTGTACTTTCAGGGAGAGGAAGTACTTTTGTAAGCAAATGTGAAGGCAGTTTACACGAATTACTACAGAGACAATTAAAAATTTTATAAATAAAAAATAAAAATATAAACAGCAATTATTATTCCTCAGTCATTCTCCGGACAGAGTGTGCCAAAAAATATTATTATTCCTGTCATTCTCCGGACAGAGTGTACCAAAAAGATTCTTTTTAAAAAGAGAGAAATATAATTTATTAATCAAAGGGGAGAGTATATAGCTCGAATTTAATAACTTTCTATTACTTTCTTCTCATTTCTCAACTGTATGATTTACTCTCCGTATTAAACACCAAGGGGTCATTTGACGGAGGGCACCTGTACAACTCAACGAGGAAATAGGACTACGGGTCGTTACATCATCTGAACAATGCAAGGGACGGTCACCCCTTCAACTTCTAGCCAGATCCAGGGTCAAATTCAGATGGTGCTGGTAATAACTATTTCAGAAGTTAGCGCAATGGGCAACATTAATTGGCCTGAGCAGTGTGACAGTTTCTCTCTTAATTGATTATTGTAACGCGCTCAAAAATTGTCGTACGCATAATCGTTCAATATATCTTTTAAAAGAAAGACACACACCCCCCCCCCCCCCCCCGTATTTCCCTAAATGGTCTTTTGAAGACTCATTCATTTCCCTTTCTTTTTTTTTCTTTCCTCTTTGAAATGCATTTCCATATTTTAACATTAAAACCTCAATAGTTTTCTTCATTTTTCAATTATGAACACTTTTTATTCGGGTTTTTTTTTTGGGGGGGGGGGGGGGGGGGGGTCCTCTCTCCCTTTTTTTTGAAGATATTTTCGACCATTTTCATTTTCCTTTGAAAGGTCACCGCCCCCCTTTCGATTTAAATTTGATTTTGCATCAATTTTACCCTACGATGCATTATTTCATTTCTTCTTACGCGCGCGCGCACACAATGTACGTTTGTTTTACTATATTAGAGGGTACCTGTCACACACCACTGTAGTGGGGTACCTAACCTAACTTTTCCTTATTTCACAATTTAGCCAAACTAACCCAACCTTACTTAATCTAACCTAACCAAAGTTACTCACCAGCGAGTTTAAACTAGTGGGATGGTGATACAATTATCCCAATTATCCCACTAGTTAGTCAGTATCCCATAAGTCGTGTTCATTCTGGTCTAGTAACCCATAAGTATAGTAAAACCAACCTCTCCCTCTCTCTCTCTCTCTCTCTCTTAATTGAGGTACTTCTTTTCCTTGTAACTCCTTGTAACTCTCTCTCTCCTCTCATATACTTACTTTACTTTAGGGGAGTTTGAACGACGGTTCAGGATCGACCTGCGGTTGACCCTTCTGCAGCATCCCGTCTCATTTGCGAGACTTGAAGGAGAGAAAATTTTGCTCTCTGATCTCCTCCTGCCCTCGTAGCCAGCTACGCAGGGCTGGTCAGAGACTTTGTACAGGAATCTGTCCAGCTGGTTCTTGAAGTTATTCAGGTCGGTGTGCTGGAGATTTCTCACTTCTTTTGGAAGGACATTGAAAAGCTTTGGGCCCCATATTCTGAGGGTATTTTCCATCCTCGTGTTCATGGGCCCTTGTCCCACCGCAGCTGGGGCCGTACAAAATCTCTCTCTTCTCTCATTCCAGTTTGTTTCTATTTCATTTCTAAGGTTAGGGACAGAGCCCTCAAGTATTTTCCATATGTATATTATTGTGTACCGCTCGCGCCTTCTTTCGAGAGAGTAGAGTTCCAGGGATTATAGTCGAAACCAGTAGTCTTCACCTTCCATTTCCTCTATCTTTAGACGTAAAAGTCCTTTGTATAGCTTCAATGTTCGCAATGTCTCGTTTTCTGTGTGGGCTTGTGAGTACTGAGCAATACTCAATTATTGGTAGGACTAGACTCTTCCATAATTTGAGCATGATGTTTGCTTTTCTGCTGCGGAAGCTCCCCCAGATGATTCCCATTATTTTTCTAACCGTTGTAATTTTGATTTTATAGTGCTCTCTGAATTCTGCATCCGACGACATTATTACTCCAAGATCCCTGACTTGTAAATTTGGCGTTTTCTGTTTGGCTTGCATAGTTTTGTACCCTTTTTTCTGTAGCTCCTTGTTATTACCATATCTTATAAATTGGAATTTTTCTTCGTTGAACTTCATATTGTTGTCTTCTGCCCACTGGAATATTGTTTCAATGTCGTTTTGTAATTTTCTTATGTCACCTTCGTTCAATATTTCCTTGCATATCTTTGTGTCATCTGCAAAGCATGATATAATACTGTCCTTAATATCTGCATCAATATCTGCAATAATTCATTATCATGAACAGCAAGAGAGTTAATACTGTCCCTTGTGGGACAGAGCTCCATATACGTGTATATATATACAGGGTGTCCGAGAATTATCTGTACAATTTTTGGCTGTTATTAAAAGTCAACCATGAAGTGTAGAAATTCCAGTGTTGTCCCATTTTACAGAGAATCTCATTAAGTTTTTTCTGATACCAAGTTTTGACAAGTTTTTTAGAAATTCCAGTGTGTCCGAACATTATCTGTACAATTTCATCTTTTAATAAAATTCTTGATAACACACGTAAAATTCTTAAACAAGATTATTTAGAATCTGTATTTTCAAAAGTTTCTTTTATTAAAGTAACGTTGTTACAAACGTTCGATATGTGCACCATTAGTGATTCGCAAAACATCCAATCGATACTCCAAATGTTGCCATGTACGCTGCAGCATATCCACATCAATTCGCTCAATAGCAGCTGTGATTCTTGCTTTTAAATCATCAATGTCTGTCACCCGCGTACATTTCTAAAAAACTTGCCAAAACGTGGTATCAGAAAAAAACTTAATGAGATTCTCTGTAAAATGGGACAACACTGGAATTTCTACACTTCATGGTTGACTTTTAATAACAGCCAAAAATTGTACAGATAATTCTCGGACACCATATATATATATATATATATATATATATATATATATAATATTATATATATATATATATATATATATATATATTATATATATATATATATATATACAGGGCGTCCCAAAAAAATGTATACACACTTTAACAGCTGATAGCTCAATTGATGTTTCTTTCTTTCCAAGTTAAACCCATTAGAATTAATAATGGCAGTCAGACTAAGCTTTGAACAAAGGAAATTCATTCTAAAATGCTACTGGAAGTGTGAAAACGCAGTTGAAGTGCAAAGACAGTTTAGGAGGGAGTTTCAAACAGATCCACCAACGCGACTTACCATCACTCGAATTAGAGATAAGTTTGAAGCCGATGGAACTGTTCAGAATGTCCACAAGAAGCGTTCCGGAAGACCACGGACATCGACAAGCCCCACAAAGCAAGAAAGAGTACTGGAAACGTATCACCAAAGTCCAAGAAAATCTGTGCGGCAAGCGAGTCGTGAGGTAGGAATTTCAGAATCGTCTGTCCAACGCATTTTGAAGCGCTGTCAATGGAAAAGTTACATTCCAAGATTAGTCCATGCTATTAATGAAGATGATGATGATGATCCGGACCGAAGAGTGGAGTATTGCGAGTGGTACTTGGCACGATGTGGATGTGGATTGGACGAAGGGGTTTCGTAGAATACCCTCCGCGTTCACCAGACCTCACACCACTAGACTTTTTTTTATGGGGATACTTAAAAGACAAAGTCTACGCTATAAAACCTGCAACAGTCGCTGAATTGAGAGCAGCCATTGAACGAGAATGCACACAAATACCAAACGAAATGTTTCGTGATGTTTGCGATTCCATTGCTTCGCGTTATCAGCAGTGCCTGGACCAGAACGGACGTCAGTTTGAAAACAGGCGTTGACAAAACAATTAAATAATGTCTGTAGATTCTATTACATTTTGAAAATGAAATGTATTTTAATAAACACTGCCTTTATAATTATTTAAAGTGTGTATACATTTTTTTGGGACGCCCTGTATATATATATATATATATATATATATATTCCTTACAAGTGAGAAAAGTTTCCTTATTTGAAATTTATAAGAAATTCTACACGACCCGTCTCTTTTCTTTGATCTCAACGCCCGCGCACACACACACACACACACACACACACACACACAGTGTTGACTTTGCAATTGCAACCAAGGAAAGAACAAGTTAGGTCCTATAATGAAATATTCTTCAGAAGTACAAACGAAGATACTGAAAGGGAATGAAAAGGGTATACAAATAATGGGCGAGTTAAATTGGGGTATAGAAACGAGTAGAAGGTTTGGGTATTGTTGATGGAAAAGTTTGAAAATTGTAAGGAATCATTTTCGAGAAATAGCGTGAGAAAAAGTGTGTAAATTGTTTTGTGCCATATCTCATTGGAGGAGGAGGTGTAGCAGTTGGTGTGTGTGTGTGTGTGTGTGTGTGTGTGTTTCACAAGTGAAATAAATAAATGATGCACACGCCCACAAGTAAAAAA
The DNA here is from genome assembly GCA_023014485.1 of Bathynomus jamesi. Lineage (NCBI taxonomy): Eukaryota > Metazoa > Arthropoda > Malacostraca > Isopoda > Cirolanidae > Bathynomus > Bathynomus jamesi. Next base: position 53,313 of record JAJOZX010003549.1, on the reverse strand, counting down.
GAAAAGCTATCCCAAGGCCTTTCGTGTATTCAACAGTACACCTTTAGTGACAAAGTGTCCTATTGAATACACGAAACACCTTAGAATTGCTTTTTATTTTTCCTTGTACTGTGTAGGTGTACATCATTTATATTATATATTAGGCAGGATAATAAATTCCGCGAATTATTACACAGTATAATATGCACAAAAGTGATAACAGTTAAATACTAATATTAAAGACGAAATTAAATTAATAATAATAATAATAATAAGTGAACGACAAACGATAAAGGATTCAAATGATGTCTAAGAGGTGACCACGAAATACGAGACAACAGAATAATGCACACAAAAGTCTTCTCGTTGACTGAAATCAGATTAGATTAAATAACCTTTCGCCCCTTTTTATGATACTTTGAAGGAGAGGACGAAAACTCGACTGGTTTTTGAACCGAAATATTGGATTTAACCCGAACTCTGCATTTATTTAGTTTATTACTTTCAGCAAAACTCAATACATTATAGGTGGCAAACATATGGGAAGCCGAACATCTCTACAGTATACATAGGATAGTCTGTATAAACATCTTAAACCATTTGTTGCACGATAGGTTCAACATTTTCTCCGTTTTATAATCGGTCACCATATTTTGTTGACATTATATGCCAAAACTCTCTCAACAAATGGATTTTTATTTGACGATGCAACATTCGTCGTTATTAAAAACACTATTAAAAACGTTGGTTATTATAATATACATAAGTTAACCCACGAATATTCTTTCTAAGTATCAGGTTCATTACAGTAATTATCTTCGTGAAATTCCTGTTTGCAATAATTTTCTCGGAATCCATTTCGATTCGAATGATTTTGTTTTGGAACAAATATTCAGTTTTCCCGCGGCAATTTTTGAGGGATTCCCCGCGCTTCTTTTTTTTGCGTGAAGGTGCATGGAATAATGTTCGAGGTTCTTTAACCCCCTTCGCTACTTCAAAGGTCACGTAACGGAGAAGCTTTACGCGGGATTCGAACCGTGTACGAGTCGCTACATCATATGAACGCGGAGGAGGTACGGGAAGGGGTCAACCATCCAGAAAATGAACGGACCTAACGTCGCTTAACCTCGATAACCTAAGGGGAAGCGATATTACGACGAAGCCACGAGGTAACCACGACGTAACTCAAGTACACGGAACAGATTCTGGAACAGTTCCAAAGAATATGTTTTTAAATACGTAATGAAATCTGGCCCTAAGAAACTTAAACTCGCTCAAAACAAACATACTTTGGCTCTCATCTTCTTCTTCTATGGGGGTAAGGAGCGCTTTTGCGGGCATTCTTCCTTGGCCCCTCCTTCCTCCTTGGCCCCTCCTTCCTGCATAAAAACAAACATGGTATGTTTTTATTAATACAAAAACTTAATCCCATATCAAGGCTTTTTTTTTTTTTTTCCAAAAACGAAATAAATTTTGGTACGTAACTTGAGGATTTCAGAACGTTTTAATAAACTTTTTTGACGTTTGGTGAACGTCCCAATTCTTGAGTAATTTTAGCCCCCATGAACGCGATATTTACTTTTTCGCAAAAATTTGTTTAATGAAACATTCAACGTTTTATAATCAAATGGCTTGATTAAAACTATACAGGTCTGTATATCATCGGCATAAAATACATTACTTATTCTAATTTCTCCTTATATAACAGCTAACTTTTTATATCCGACGAAAAGAATAATAACAAAGCCCTTTGACGAGCTTTAAATTTAAAAGAATCGGAGAAGCATTTTTTCCATCTGTCAATTTTGACAAATGAATAATGGATATTCAGTATATATATATATATACAGTATGTATTTTTTTTTTTTTTTTTTTTTTATTAGGGATGTACCGAATATTCGTTGTTCAGTAGGAAATTAGGATATTCGGTATTCGGCCGAATAGTTTTTATGTTTTTAACCGAATACCGAATATTTTTTTAATTACCGCAAAAACAAATAATTAAAATTTAAGGCAAGCAGATTATTGTGTAAAAAAAATTGTCGTTCAGCAGGAGCTAAAGATTACGTACGAGGGTAATTACATTTTTCGCAGAACTGAATAGCCGTTCACTTCGTACGTTTATGCCCGGCGTCACCGTCACCGTCACTTTATGGGTGGCGTGGTGAGATATTTGCGAAGAAGTACTAATAGTTTCGGGAATCTTTCGTCATTATGGCGCCACCAATCAAGAGGGTTCGTGTCGCGAATGACTGGTGACTCTTTTGGACAGTTGTCTAATTCTTTTCGACAACTTTGCTGGCTACTTTTGATAGGTGGAGGCACATCCGATTGTGGAGACGTAGCAACTTCGTAGAAGTGGCTCCATAAGTCAACCTTCGGCTTCTTTTTCGAAGGTTCTTAATCTTATTAAGACACAAACGCAGTTGCTTCATCGCCATGAGTTATATTACGTGTAGGAATAGCATTAGGTGATGCAGACATAGTGATTATCTCGTTCTTTACAAACTTAGGCACTGTAAAGCAAGCAAATTTGAAACGAAGATCTAAAACCTGAGCAATCATGCAAGTAATGTCTTCCACTGCTTGAAGCGATTCTGTAAATTTTCTATTAAATCGTTTTTCATAGAATACCTGCATCATCATTTATGTTACCCAAAAATACACCGGGACCCGTTACACCGAGGGAAACTCTGTGGGAAAAACAAGAACAACCAGAAGAAGTCATTCGCTAATTTTCCAGATGGGCTAAGAAGCTTTACAACACTCTGAATAAGAGTCCATTGATGGTTATTGAGGGTTGGTGTGCCCTAGTCCCACGCTTCTCAAACTAGGGGTCGCGTAAATATTATTGGGGGTCGCAGAAACATTTGAAAATATTATTTTTTTCATAAATATACAGTGTTAGTACCTATTGCTTTTATGACATTAAGTGAAGGGTCGCGAAAAAATTTGTCTGATCCAAAGGGGTTTGAGAAGCCCTGCCCTAGTCCATGGCGTATCGAACAAATGCAATTTTTGTGTTGAAATTGTTGTAAGCGTGTAGAATGTAGAGTTCCAGCGAGTGATAACTGTCTTACAAGTTTGTTTTCGGGTAAATTATGTTGTTTCTGAATTCCCTTAAATCTGTCACAGTCAAGAGATGAATGATTAAAATGCAAACAGATTCGGCGCGCAATTGCACATACAGTGTAGCTGAAACAGACTACTGGCTAAGAAGGGCTTCATCAATTGCAAGTACTAAAGTAAGCTATGATTCATACAAGCAACACGAGTAATTTTGAGAACGCGAATAGCTATAGTAATATTACGGCCATTGTCGTGCACAACTGCATGCACACGATCGCTCGCTATTGACCATTCTTGCAATATAAAACATTTGCAATGTTTTTATGAGTATGGAAAACTGGTATATTTTTGGTTGCTAAAACATACTGTTTTTGCTTACATTTACCATTAATTCTATATGCTGTCAAACTGACAAAGGATTCAATTTTTTACACTGACGCCGAATAACCCAAATAAAATTTATATTCGCTATTCGGCCAAATAAGTGTTGCACCGAATATTCGGTATTTGGTGAATTTTAGTATTCGGCACATTCCTTATATATATATATATATATATATATATGATGAAAATAACCACGACGGAAAAAGGAAACGCAGAATGGTGCTCAAGCGCTTTCGTCTAATGACATCCTCAGGAACACTGAAATAAATAAGTTCGAGACTATAGGTCACAAAAAAAAAATAGAAAAATAAAACTAGAAGAAGCATACAAATTTATAAGGAAAAGCTACCAGAGTTTTAGCACTTTGTCCCTCTTGTCTAAATCCGTTTTGAACTAATTCAAAACAACAGGATCAAGCGAAAAAAGGCCCTGGCTAATAATGAAATTATTTGTAAGTTGAATAATGGCAGACTTAAGAATATTTCTATTAACAATGTTGCTTGAGTGAAACAAAATTGAAGCATTATTCCAATCAATACAGTGGGATAACTCTGACAAATAGACGAAAGGGGCACTGGACGACTGTCCCGTTCTAACGGAATATTGATGCTGTTTTACACGTATGTGCAAATCCTTTCCCGTCTGTCCAATGTAAAAGGAATCACATTGTTTACAACCAATTTTATAGATAATGCCTGAATTATCGGTAGGGCTATTTTTTACAATGATATTTTTTCACGCTATTGTCATATGAAAATACAGTCGTCCAGCGCCCTTTTCGTCCATTTGTCAGAGTTATCCCACTGTAATGATTGGAATAATGCTTCAATTTTGTTTCACTCAAGCAACATTGTTAATAGAAATATTCTTGAGTCTGCCATTATTCAACTTACAAATAATTTCATTATTAGCCAGGGCCTTTTTTCGCTTGATCCTGTTTTGAATTCGTTCAGAACGGATTTAGACAAGAGGGACAAAGTGCTAAAACTCTGGTAGCTTTTCCTTATAAATTTGTATGCTCCTACAATTTTTATTTTTCTATTTTATTTTATTTGTGACCTACATATAGTCTCGAACGTGTTATTTATTTCAGTGTTTCTGAAGATGTCATTTGACGAAAGCGCTTGAGCACCATTCTGTTTCCTTTTTCCTTCGTGGTTATTTTTATAAATATTATTCACGTGTTACTTTTCCGAAATAATTTTCATATATATATATATATATATATATATATATATATTATAATAATTAATCCTACTGTACGCCTTCTTTATATCAAGAAAACGACTATATATCATTGAATTATACTTTGTAATTTTGTTGAAGCCAAACTGATTAGGGGATAACCATAAATAAATGTTAAACCACTTTAGAGAACCAAAAGCTGCTGGCTGCAATTGGTCTGCGATTATATTACTGGACAATACATTACGGTATCTATTAACTAATAATAAATAATAAGTATGACGTGGGCGCACAAACGCTCACGAGCTCAGCTGGGATACAAATACGAAACAAATGTTATATGAGGATTTACGAAACATTTTAAATATTCACTCGATAAATTATCTACACCCGTTATAAACCTTTTAACGAGAGATTTTAAATCGGGTAATAATGATTCAGTAATCCTGTAATCCTGTAATAAGGATTCAGTGAAAAATGGAAAAAGGAAAATTTTTCTCTCTCTCTGCTAAAATAAATAATCGCCTTTCGACAGATTTTCAATATCCGCATTCGAGAAAAATTGTTCAAAACGTCTTGACGAAGTGGTCCGTCTTCAGTCAAAATGTCCCAAAAGGCTTTCTTTCTTCACATTTTTTCTTCGTACAGCTTTTATTTCTTCTTCTTCTTCTTCTTCTTCTTGTCTGTAACTTCACCATCATTTTTAAGTTTAATTACATACAGTCAAGTTTTTGCTTTAATGTTTTTGTACCGGATGAAAGAGCTGCAAACGTTACTGCGTGTTATCAGTTGTTGTTTAGCCTCCCTCCTAACAACAAAGATCGTATGACAAAGGGGATCTACAGTTTTAGTGAGCTCAGAAATACAGGTCGCCACATTATCTGGTTATTAACAAAAGTGCTCAATCAAAGATTTACTTATTCAGGAGGTCAAATCGGCAAATTTTCAGTTTTATACTGATACAATACATATAAAAGATGTTTTAAATTATATTTTCTTCCTTTTCGCTAGGGGGGGGGGGGGGGGACTGTTTATTATTTTTCGTTTTTATTTGTGCAATTCTTGGGTGAAAATGGAGTCGGTGAAGGCTAACTAATGTATTCGATACCGATTCATTTTCATTACTTTCTCATTCAAGTTTTTCGGCGAACTTTTTTCTCTCTCAATGGCATTATAATGATTAATATTAAAACAATTACTGTTGCGTATGAGGCCCTCCTAAGACGAAGTGGCTAAGCAACAATAGTAAAAAAACAGTTAAAGTTGTACCAATTTGAAAGCTGCCATAACTTTTGAACTTCTTAAGATATTTCGTAGAAATATTTTCAGAAATTCAAAAGTTATGTGGCACTTTCAAATTGGCACAACTATAACTGCGTTTTCTGGCATTTTTTAACTCTTGTCGCTTAGCCACTTCCTCCTACGGGGGCCTCATATACATTGCAGATATTGTAACCTGTTGAATAATACTCCGGTTTGTTTGTACTCGCGCTTTGGTGAATAGTTATATCCTTGACCAGTCACCGCGATTAATAAATTCTACTGACTTCCATTTATTCATAACGGTTAAAGTTACCGCGTGATCACGTCGCAATACCGCTTCCCGTCGATCAGCGAAGTTAAACTACATCGAGTCTGGATAGTAGTTGGATGGGTGACCGTCCCTTACATCCAAATGATTAGCAACCCGCGGTTCGAATCCCGCGTAAAACTGCAAGTCCCTTCCGTCACATGATCTTCGCTGCTACGAGAGAGATTAAAACCCTTTCGCGCGAGGACGTACGCTGTACGTCCCCATTCAAGAACTCGAGGACGAACATTTAAGAAATACCGGCTCAAAAGGGGGGTTAAACCCCCCCGAAACATAATAATGATTATGACCATCATCATAACAGTGATATTTAGAGTTAATTAAATAGGCTTGAAATATACTTTTTACATTTAATAATAATTTGTAATTTAAATCATCACTTATTAAAACATGGGTCCTCCAACAATTCAGTGACACCTGTAATATCGCTAAAACGAGTCAAAATTTCATATCATTTACCCGCATACATCTTTATTCAAGTACATTAATATCCATTTGTTTACAATAAAAATGAAACTGGCAACAGTAATTGACATGTTTTATTTCTCTTCGAGTGACTGCACTTATATTAACACGCGTTAACAATGTATATATACTGTACAGGGTGTCCCAGGAGGAAATGTCAAGAATGCACCATTTCACTCTTTGGGTATTTCTAAGTAAAAAGTATTATATCGATATGGGTCTGATTCCCAACCGTTACCGAGATACAGGCCTCTACATTTGGGTAATTAAAACATAATAAATAGGCGATCTTAGATACTATTCAATGACACTTGTGGTTTACAAAAAGTACAAACATACAATACACTATTGCACTTATTGCAGAATGGTTTCAAAGTGACCCCTCCTTCTTCAATGCACGCGGCGAGCCTCCGATCCATCGAGTATTGCCAAGGAAAACGCGGAAGTTCATTTCTGAGGTTTATGAACGCATCCTGTATACGTGCAACCAACTACTCCCTAGTTTCGGGCTTACCCCGCTGATAAACGTTACTCTTCAAGAACCCCCAGACAAAAAAATAATGTAAATAAATAATGTGAGGATCTGCACATTTGCCAATGTATCATTAAATGTCATTGAATATTATCTAAGATCGGCTTTTTATTATGTTTTAGTTACCCAAATGTAGAGGCCTGTATCTCGGCAACGGTTGGGAATCAGGCACATGTCGATATAATACTTTCTACTTAGAAATACCCAAAGAGTCAAATGGTGCATTCTTGACATTTCCTCCTGGGACACCCAAATGAATCGTATACGGTAAATACGTACGCGGAGACGCATAAACGTGTCAAAACATGTGCACCAATTCTTTATCTTATTCCCATTCTGCAAATAAACAATACAATATGTGCTGCACGCACGTTTTCCTATCTGGCTATGTATTGCCGAATATATGATATATATTCGCTTTGATTAACGATGTCAGGCAGGTGCATCGATCCCAGGACTGAAAGCGCGCCTCTATACACACGTATACATTTATCTGTGTAATTCATTTCGACACAATCTACTTAACGTTACATTTATGTATATATACTAGGGCTTCTGTATGACGATAAAACCACGAGTAAAAGTTGAAAATTATATAATTAAGTTCACGTTTCCGATCTTACAACAACCATAAACCTTTATTCAAAATAACCAAAAAGCTAAGATTAAAAATATATTGTTCTAAAAACTATAATAATTTATTATTCATAAACTTTAGATTTTTATCTTGTGGGTTTTATGCGGGGGCCACAACAACGTTGTGGGGTTTAAGAACAGTAATGAATGAAGATATAGGTGAGAAAAATACTCGCATGTACGAGTATAATAATTACAGTACAATAACTGCAGTAATACGTACAAGTATAACAATTTTCTATTCTTGCTCGTACTTATAAATGCTTTAAATGTAATAATAACCAAACCTCTTTAACAGAAAAACAATGATCATACGTCCGTCAGGCGTACGAAGCACAAACCGTTTACTATATACAGTATTTATGAGTATTATTCATTTCAGTCTTTATATTTAAATTCAGTTGTTTTTAATTATTATTAATTATATTTTAATTTTGTTAACTGTCAAAATACAAATTTTTTTTCAAAGCTTTTTCGACGGAAACTTTAACCTGGAATTTAAAGGTTTCTTGAAATACAGTTTGAACAAATTCAAACCTCAAAAAAACTTGGCCAAGTGCAGTAAAATTTGAATCACGTTTTTGAAAAATAGCAAAAGTTGGTGACTGCCGATGATAATTGACGATATTGCAAATCCCTTTTCTGCTGCGTCTGCCTACGGCCTATTTTTTTTTCCCCTCACAATTTAAACATTTTTTTTTATGCGAAAGTGCCACTTTAAGTGCCACTTTAAGTGCCACTTTTTTAAGATGGAAAGAAGAAAGAGGTCTCTTAAAAAGCGTCGCTTTTGCATTGAAACCAGTCTATTAATATATTTTATATTAATTATGAAAAGAACAAACCCAGTATTTATATCTGCTGGAACCCTTTTTTCCTTTCCAACTGGTCACCAGTACAGTTCTGCAGTTTATTTTTCAGGGTCCACGTCTGTACTAATTTGTCATTATATTCTGGAATTATGCTTATTTTCTTTTTTCCTTTCCAACTGGTCACCAGTACAGTTCTGCAGTTTCTTTTTCAGGGTCCACGTCTGTACTAATTTGTCATTATATTCTAGAATTATGCTTATTTTCGGGCCTTGGTCTTACTCCTAGCTGCTGCTATATACGATATAACTTTCTTTAGACGGATGAGCCGATAGTCTGACCGAATTTTTAAATGAACTTTCAATTTTAACTTTGACTTAGAATTAGAATTTTCACAGCTTCGCTCTAAATTTTTACTTTGATTTCCGTACACGAAGATGACTTTTGATTTTCAATTTCGACTTCGAATACTGACCGACTCCTCTTTTTAATTCTGATATTGTCTTTCAATATTGATTTAAATGATTTACTTTACTCTTTTCCTTTAAATTAAATTGAAAGCAAAAATCTAATAGCTGATATTAATATGAAAATCAAAATTCAAAATTTTCAAACAATGAAAAAAAAATGTCAAATCGAAAAATGCACTTAGAGAGCCAAAGTTACAAAATGTTACAGAAACGGCGTAAATATCCTTTTTAAAAACCTTCTATTTTCAAAATAAATGAATAGACAGATTCCACATTACAAAAAGAACAAAACCATTGAACGTGACTGACTTTAACTCTTGATCATCAATGCTGAAAAAGAAAAACTTTGTTCCAAAATCTGAGTTAAAAAAGCTTAAAATTGCGAGAAACATGATAACTTCACGTTTTAGAAAAATTTGCAAGGTAACAATACATCGCATAATCTACCAGCAAATGCGAGAGCTGTAATTGTAGGTGGACTATTTTAGACACTATTTTTCACAGCAACAATAAAAAACTTCGACTAATGCTTCGATACTGTATCTGTTAACTTCAATTTGAAGAACCTACCAAAAGATTAACTAAAAGGACACACTTTTATACCTTAATTTTAATTTCCTTAACCCAAAAATACAACTAAGGAGTTAGGGATTTAAGTGTTAATTTAGCTACACGAGAGAAATAGAGAGGAGGAGAGACCACTGCGGTGCAACCACAGTCTGATTGCGCCGATTACGCGGGTTCACCAAGATGGGCCGGTTGGACACGGATGGCCTTTAACCCTTCATTACTTTCGTGGAAAGATATAACTGTTCCTTACATCGCGTTGGGTTATATTGACCCCCCACGCGACTAATGAAAGATTAATTTACGCGCGCAGTCTTCTGTGCCTCGCTTGAATCCCCTTTTTACTTCCCAACATTATCATACTGTCAGCTGATAAAAGAGGTTTGCAATATAGTATACGACCAACGCAATCCTTCGTATAAATTTTTATTTCACAAAAATAATATTTCACACGAAGCTGTCCGTTATTTCGGAGTTCTTTTCGGCCTTAATCTATCTATAAATAAAAAAAAATTTGCGTTTCTGAACGGAATTGAGCGGAGAAACAAATCTCTTTCTCGCTGTTGCCTGTTATGATTGGCCGACTCGCGTAAAGTGGGTGGAGCTAATGTCTCCCGCTCAGTCGCCCGTTAGGGTCGGATCTATCAAGATGAGCGGCGTTAAAGATCACTAAGTGTGAAGGCGCGGCTTGTACTTATAAATTTTAGTTAGTTAAAAATTCAACTTCCGAAATTTGTTTTTTTTAATAAAACAACTGAAATCAATCTGAAATGGGCTATACAAGTTTCGTTCTTTTTAAATACGACTCAAGATATAAAATTAACTTAGGACTTACGCACTAAACTTAAATTTATTTGAAATAAAAGTTATTAAAAAAAATAATTTCAAAACTTCGGGCGAGTTCCAAAGACCTTTGCGAGAAATAAATTCGACAAACATTTTATTTTAGCGCAAACTTTGTGGATTAATTCGAGGAAATTAATCATAATAAACGCGCCAAATTTAGAATTTAGATTTTGGAATTATGAAGCGGTGAAAACGCTAAAATGTCCAGTAATTTTTTGGTAATACTTTTCATAACTTTCGTCTGCCAACTGACACTTCATTAAGTGAGGAAAGCGGAACGATAACTGAAGCTACACTCTCTAAGTTACCCCTTAGAATTAAAGAAATTACGCCATATAATAATTATAAACTTATCCAAATTGATTTTGTTACATGACGTCATTCGTAAAAAAAGCATTGGTTCTGTAGTGCAGAAACATTTTCAAATACTTTAGCGATGTTCCAACAACATAAACACGACCAAGATGACGTCACACAAGCACGACTATGACGTCACAGCGGGGGACTACTTCAAGGCATCACACCTGAACCTCGTTACAAGAACTACGTCAAGCATCCTACGCCACCATTTGAACCTCGACTCTTCGAAGACCTGTGACACGAGAGCTACCACTATGTGAACATCTTTTGTGCAGGCCCCATTTAGGCCTGGTGTCATTCACCTAACTTTATATAAAGACTAATCCTTACCTCGCGCGTTATTAATATGAAGTCATTATTCAAGTGTACACATTATTTCGATTGTAAACAACCAACTTACATTTTGTATTATTCATAAATCATTTATTTGGTTTAATAAAGGAAGAAAACTTATTCTATCAATCAACCTAATTAATAACATAATTTGATCTGCAAAGATCACGGTCACTCCAGCCTTATCATTAACAATCAATTAACCATTATCATTATAATTATAGTGCCGACTTTACGAAATAAAGTGGTAACTACAGTTCCTTATTGGTCTAATGAACTTTTGTTGACGCTAAACTCCGCTTTCCTTTTGAAATAACATTCAAACGAAGTTACTCCCTCTGACGAGGGTTTGCTTACAGTGAACCTAAACCATATCGTTACAAACGAAAATAGAGAAAAAAAAACAACCTTCCAATACCATTTATTTCAATACTGAAAAAATTACCAAAACCATTATTTTCGTTCAACACGAATTAAAAGGAAAAACCCAGAATTTAGCTCTTCCCAATCTTCCGTTTCGGAAAGTTTAAACACGAAACAAAGAAAAATCCCCAAATAAATCTGAATCCGAGAGGTTTTCTTTCCCCTCGAACAGAGGGAAGGGGAATTTTAAGACCATAAATGGGAAGGGGAATTTTAAGACCATAAATCTCAACCACCGATAGTTTCAGAGAACGGAACAAAAATCTTAAATCTAAAATTTTAATTCTAATTTCTCTGGTAACACCAAAGAAGTTTTTTCTTATCTTTCAATAAATTTACTGTTCCTCCGCCATTGTAGGTCATTTTCTAAGAGAGAGGCCAACACCACCACCACCACCACCACCAGCAAGCAGCCTCCCCTTTTCGCGTGTCAAATTTCAAAGTGAACCGCGTTTCGTTAGCGATTCTCTTTCTCACTTTATTCATTTTACATTCAATATTTGAGAGAGAGATTATAAAATTATTTCTTCAATATTAATCTTATTATTTTTACGCAAAAATAATACACTGTCCCTTCGAAACACGTCATCTCTTAATATCGTTTTTGCCTATATTTTTATGCCTATTTTATCGGTCACGACACCACTCTAATTTATAATAATCATAAGCTTTACTTGCAGGATACAAATCCCATAACATAGTACGATATTCTTAAAGGTATTAATTACAAATAATTAATTAATTACAAATATAGCAGCGGGATTATCTAATTCTTAAAAAGGACAAAAGTCCTTCGTACCTATAAATTACAGAAAGCTAAAGCCTATGTCGGCATATCCTAATAACAAAACTCTTTCGGAAGACGAATTTCTCTACCTAACTAAAAACTAAATAAATCAGTCAACCAACCAATCAATCTCTCACTTTTAAATAACAGTTCCTGTTACGCGAAGAACCAAACTTATTTCAGTATTTTATTACTATTTCATGATTCAGCGTATGCTCTTCACTACACGTTTTTTTTAGGGCACTGGATGACTCAGCGAGTTAAGGTAGATGACTGATATCAAACGACGCGCGGTTTCTCGTCTTTCTCGGTCGCAGTTTCTATATTCATTATTTATTTATCTCCTTAACTTCTTGTTTACATCCTAAAATGTAGCTAAAGTGTAACAACCTCAAAAATGTTCAATCGCCCCACTTTAAAAAGTGAAGTTCGTTTCTGGTTATGAACATACAAATGGACAAACCGATGACAGCTGCTTCTCTTCAACTGAAGCTGACTACCTTTCAAATGAGTGTCTATACGAGGCCCTCCAAGGAAGAAGTGGCTAAGCGACAAAAGTTTAAAAAAGCCAGAAAACGCAGTAAAAAAAATTTTTTTTAACCAATTTGAAGGCGCCCTAACTTTTGAAGATATTTCGACGAAATATCTTCAAAAGTTATGACAACTTTCAAATTTGGTACAACTTTACGTTTTCTGATGCGTTTTTTTTACTTTTGTCGCTTATCTACTTCTTCCTAGGAGGGCCTCATATAATAGTTCGAATAAGAAAGCAAGAGTTTACAGTTTATTCGCAATACGATTGTAATCTGTAAAATGCGGTTTTACTTTAGAAGGTGGAAGCACAATTAATATTGTGTATATATTATTTTTCCCCACTTCATTTCTGACGTCCAATCATAACACTTATTTCAGTAATGAATAAATAATAGGTACTTCAAAATAAATGAATAAATCAATACAGAAATATATTCAGAAGGTTTTTCTATAGTTTCAAGACCAAAATATTTCATTATCTTCCCCATGTTTATTCAATAAGCTTATAAATCAGAAGGCGATGTCCAACGCAATAACTGGGACGTTCATATACGCGGTGCCAAATTCCGCTAAATCAATGTCAATTGTTAAGTCAATTACTTGAAAAGCGAAGGCAGTTAAAAAATAATAAACAGTTAAAAAATAAAAAACAAAAACACGTTTTATTTTTTAGTGTTTGCTCTATTTCAAGATGCCTAAAACGAATGATTTAAAGCGAACAAGCCGTGCATCATGGTGGCAGCAAAGCAAAACCCGTTCTCCTACAGAAATGGTGTTTGGATACGGGTTTGGTTTTAAAGCGAGTCTCAGCGTATTAAGCATTACAGGCACATTATTTCAAGACTATATAAGGTTACTTGAATCTATATTACTTCTTAGTAATAAAAAGCAGTTCACGTTAATTCTCTTTCCCATATACTGCGACAGACGCAATATACAGCTACAGTATATGGAGACTGTGACCACGGGTGCCTCCAAGTAGTGCCGCAAAATTTCATGAAAATGACAAAAATGAGTAATGGAAAATTAAAAAAATAACTGAATACATGGAAATTTCAAATGAAAACGCATTCACGATTGATTACGACCATAAGGAAACTATATTCAGTTTGAAATCACGTGGTGTTTGAAGGGAATGGGTGTTGGACAATGGGAGACAAAAAATCCATCGGAGTGCCGCGAAAGAAGAGCAGATGTTTATTGGGGTGCCTTGAGCCAAAAAAAAGGCTGGGAATTAGCGACATGTAAATTATACGGGTACAAATTTTTCTGTACTTTTATAAACTTGGTACTTTATACTCGTCTTGGTGTAACATGAAACGACAATAATGTCAAAGAGGTGTAAGATATTCACAAATAAACGAGACCAGTGGATGACGTGCGAATTTATACACAGCCATATACATATCCGAGGGCAGGAGGAGAGCGGAACCCAATCCCCTCCTTCACCAAATCCCGCAAATGAGGAGTGATGCTGCAGAATGAATGAACTCTGATGTATATACTGTACCTATTGTTGAACATACTGTATATAAATCTGTGTCTCTCATCTCCTTTATGTGGATCTTCACCTTCGGCATTATTATTCTAGAGGAAAACCCTATAGAGAAAGGTTTCCAATCTTTATCGAAGCTTTATCTCTTCTTCAGATAAATGAAGCCTCGCTGAGAGGAAACCTTTGTCATTTTTCCTCGACTCCATACTGCTTTTGGATAATAATATACGTTTGGGGGTTATTTGATATCCTTCATAACGCTCATGATCACATAACGGAGGAGACCTACAACTTTACGTGGGGTTCGAACAACTTACCTCTCCAACGAAGACCCGGAGAAATGGCTTAATCGATCAAATCTGAGGTCCGGGCCGAAACGCGAACCCAGAACCTTCCAATTAATACAAAACGTTTTGCTACTAGCCTTTCCTGAAGAGTATGCTTTGCGAAGTAGAACGAAAACGACTTTTACGTTGAGGTTAATGCAATTACTGTATCATAAAAGAAACATCATAAATAGTGTACAAATTAAAAATTTTAATTTCTGTATTTTAGTTATTCAAACAAAATTATTCATAAAACAGTTTATACAAATACAATGTCTGTCTAGTATTTCTACACACACACACACACAAATAACTATAGTAGATTGCACTCGAACGAGATGCCAATTATTGCCGACTGCCTGCGGCTTAGTGATAGCATACCCACCCACACACCCACATATCCAACCACACAAACAAACTGCACCGAACCCGACTATCTTTGCCACTTTCTAGTCGGCGTTACAGGGAATCTGCGTAACTAAAGATTTCATGAAATCCTTAAAATGTTCAGGGATTTCATATAATGTCAAGTCGTGATATTTTCGTTAGTGTTAACGAAAATATTACGACTTAACCTTACATGAAATCCCTGAACATTTTCTTACACAGATTCCCTGTAACACACACACACACATATAATATATATATATATATATATATATATATATATATGTGTGTGTGTGTGTGTGTGTGTGTGTGTGTTATAAGTTTGCTCCAAGGGATTTCGGTTTAGAGTGACAAAGACAACGACGATACAGACATATGTCGCGTGTCTTTTGTTTATTTAAATATGGAATATGGTTCGAGGTTTCAAGTCTTCCTGTCTCCATCTTCAGATATCAATAAATTTGATAAAGAAAATGAAGGTTAACACTTCGAACTAAAACTTTAAAAAAAAAAAAATTAAAACTGACAAATGAAGAGATTAAAACCAAGGTTGAAGTAATGGCAAGCGACACGAGCGTAAATGTAAAATTTAAAATAGATTTTTTAAATAATGAAGTTAATTTTTTTTTTTTAATTTTTAATATTTGAAATTTACCTTAATATTAAAGTGTTCACTTTTAACTTATTTAAAATCATTAGTGTCAGAATCTGACGTTTGACTGAAGGAAATTAAAATAGTAATCCCTTATTTTAAATGTATTGGTCAACCGCGAGAAAATGGCTACATTTTCCGACTTCCATCCATTGGAAGAGAGTCAATACCCGGTTAGGAACTAATTTCTCCAGTTATCGCCCTATCGAACTATCGAATTCCCACCATTCACTATCAAATATGTTTCTTGCGCCTCTATACAATTTAAGTCCAAATTGGGTATCATCATCTTGTTGATGATGTTCACGTTTGATGGGGTTTGTTTAACCCCTTTCGCAACATCTAAGGTCATATGACGAAGGGAACCTACAGCTTTACGCGAGATTAACGGATGGCCCCCCCGAATCCAACTACCACCCAGACCCAATGTCGCTTAGCTTCGCTGATCGGCGGGAAGCGGTATTACGACAGTGGCTACAACGTAGCTCCTGGATATCTTTGTGCGAAGAAATACGCTGCAATTTTTTTTTTTCTTCAGACTTGTATCGAATCGACATATTTGATAGAACAGTTTAAAAATTTCTATTAAATATTTATCACCCAAAATTAATTACCGCAACCACATCTATAATACCTAAATTTAGTTTACCTAAAGCTCCACTTTCGAGAAATACCCAAATTAGTATTTGCACCACAATATACTAGTGTCCATATCTTTACAAATTCAATTCAACTGAATTTGTAAAGATAATTTATGGACACCCTATATATATATATATATATATATATATTAGTGAGGGATCGAATAACCGCAACCGCAACCGCACTACAACCGCACAAAAATTCACAACCGTAACCGCAACCGCCGTTCCATAAGTGCGGTTGCGGTTGTAAAAGCTTAGTTAATTTTAATTTTAGGTTAATTAGAAATATTTCTTTTTTTAAAAAGAAAATGATGGGTCTCCTTATGCGTGGAGCGGGAACGTTGTACGATGAGAGGCGTTGCCGCTTGAAAGGTGAAAATGCAGCAAAAATATTATTCTTGAAATTCACACTGCCTGTCATTAAGTTTGACATCAGTTTTTCAAATGAATAATAATCCATAACTTTCCAATGGGTGGAGGCTGGGGAAAGTGGTAGGTGGGATGAGCAGTGCGATGGGTCCTCGTCCCTCATCCTGGTAACACACTTAGTGCAAAATATGGTTTTAATTAATTTGACCTATTCTTTCATAATAGCTATATAAGTTTAGAATATACTTCATTTAAATAGTATTTATTTAGTAAATACCTTATGTTGAACACAAGTTTTGCAACACACAAATAGCGGTAGCGGTGTATTGCAAAACTTGTGTTCAACATAAGGTATTTACTAAATAATACTATTTAGTATATATTATGTACCAAGTGTGGCTAAATCGCACTATAGTGGCTAAATCCAGTTAATAATTACGCATTTTTCCTAGTATATGATAACCGCAACCGCGGTTGGAAAAAATTCGACAACCGCAAACACAACCGCAACCGCGGTTGTGAAAAACCGACCACTCGATCCATCACTAATATATAACCTTACCTTACAACCTTACAAAGGTTCCGCGTGATGATTTCTCATTTCGCGAAGGTCAAGCTTGTCGCCCCTCCTCTCGAGTTGGCCTGGTGAAGTAGTGAGTTGGATTCTTGCGCTCTCCACCTCACATAGCCAGGTACGCCCGGCTCATCGGGGATTGTTCTGAGCCAGGCGTCTAGTCTTCTTTTGAAGATTTCCACTGCAACTCCCTTCGTGTTTCTTAGGTCTTTGGGGCAACTGATTAAACAGTTTTGGTCCTCTCACTACAAAACTATATATATATATATATATATTAACTAATGCTTATCTGCAATGTAATTTCAAATATTTAACTATTAACACTTTCTTTTAAAACAAGTGTGTAGTTTCGGAAAAAAGTTCGCCAAGAAACGCAAATTCCTAAAAAAGCCTAAAAAATTACAAACGTAAGAGGTAGGTACGTCTACAATCAATCATACATCCAACGTTAATATATACAGCACGTAAAATATAAAGGGTGTTCATATATTATTTTTACAAATTCATTTGAAACCTAATTAAATTTGTAAAGATCAAGCTGTGAATACCCTGAATAAATAATAATATATAACAATAATATGATAATATACATACATACATACATACGTACGTACGTACCAAAGGTACTATATTTAGCGTCGGCTGAATCAAATTCAGAACATTTATCCATAAACACTTAGAGAACAGTACTCTTCTCGTGCGCCCATTTCTATAGCCCAGCGATGCCCACCCAACCTGTGGTAAGCGAGGGTATTTTGGGTGGTACGGGAGAGGGTTTTAATATGGAGGTTGTTAACCGATAATTACTTTAATAAAAATGTATTTAAAAAGTAATATCGGTTGTAGATGAATAGACCGCAACTTTTCCGACTGTGGTACTTAGAAAAACATGGTGGTACGTCGACCTAAAAAAGGTTGGGAACCTCTGCCCTAAACAACAAAAATTCTAATTAGTGTTTCATCACCCACTGACCTTAAATACTGTATAATCTCTTTATATACACTACCTTAAGCCTATATATATATATACACACACACACACACAAAATAAACACACAAACATCACTTAACATACATACACTATAATGAAATAAACCAACTAACTTTTTTCACTGCATGATTTTCTTTTGATTTATGGAATACTTTTCTAAAACCCTTTTATAAAAAGTAGTTTCAAAACTTATATTTTAAATTCCCTAATTTAAAAATGATATTTTAATTTTTACTCTCGTTTACCACCGACACAATATTTGGTTTCAATCTCTTCCACTGGTTCGTTTTGTGCTTACGGACAAGATTGGATCAACCAAAGTGCCTCGTGGGACTGGGATCGTGCAAGGCCCAACATTATACTGCATTTTACTGTATAAAATAGGCCTTTAGCTATTTTATTGGCATTTTTAGTATAAAAATAAGTGTTTAAATAATAATAATAATAATAATAATAAAATCTGCATTTATGAGGGTCGCACTTTTTCTGTGCCTACATATAGAGCTCCATTAGGCCTTAACTAGGAGTATTTTAGTTTGTAATATAACCTTCGTTTCCTTTATATAGCTACCGAAGATACAGACGGGGAGCCTCGGAACATCTGGCCAAATATATATGAGAGAGAGAGAGAGAGAGAGAGAGAGAGAGAGAGAGAGAGAGAGAGAGAGAGAGAGAGAGAGAGAGAGAGAGAGAGAGAGAGAGAGAGAGAGAGAGAGAGAGAGAGAGAGAGAGAGAGAGAGAGAGAGAGAGAGAGAGAGAGAGAGAGAGAGAGAGAGAGAGAGAGAGAGAGAGAGAGAGAGAGAGAGAGAGAGAGAGAGAGAGAGAGAGACATGCATTGAAAGTGTCTGAGACAGTATTTCTTGTATTACAAAAGGCTTCATTCCGTAGTGTGTCGCCTTCTCTCGACTGGAAACGAATCCCACTTTCCTAGTTCCGGCCCTCACCTACCTACCTTCCTTTCGATAGATCGGATGACGACTGCCGAATTTCCTACTCGTCAAATGCATCTGGAAATAGACTTACATCGTTCTCTTAAAGACTAGAGACAACACGAACGAACGATCCTGCTTTCCTTTTACGCCACACGCATAATATCTCATTCTCAGCACTAATAAACGAAGTGTGTGTGTGTGTGTGTGTGTGTGTTGTGTGTGTGTGTGTGTGTGGTTAAAGCTATTCGGTTAATTGTGTCAATAGAGGACCAAAATTCAATTAAGCTTTGATCTGCCACGAAAAGCGAGATGCATTCCATGAACCTTCCATATACATTCAGCCGTAAAGACGGGTCCACAAAAATTTATACAGACCTACCTTCTACGAACGTGCAGCCTCCCATTTATACGATTTCCAGGCATTAAAATCATGCACGAATAAAAAAAAAAAAAAAAATATACTTTTCAATCCTACCAGCATCGTTTGTGAAGAGAAGAGTTCGAACCCACTTTTCCTTCGAGATAAGGTTTCGAGAAAAGGTGAAGTCACTGCCTTCGAAATAAACAAACACAGAATGGAATGAACGAGATTAGAATCTGCATTCTCATTACCAAAAGTTGCCCGTTTAACCCACAGGCCTGTAAGCTATTCAGGTGGAACACAGGTACATTGTTTTTCCTTAAAATGCCCTCCCTAACTTTATATACGTTATAAATAAATAAAAGAAATACATTATTATAATAATAATAACAATAATTAAAAAGGTTCAGTTATTTAAAAAATTACCCAGAAATCTTAACTACATCAAAAAAAGAAAAAAAAAAAAAGTTTGTCGAATCTTGCAAAATCTTTCATCTTGAAATAATTTTAAACGATATCGTAAATCTGATAACCTCTGATCTTAACTGTTAGAATCCATCACACACCACAACACACACACACAAAAAAATATATTTAAGCAGACTTTAAGAGTCTTTACAAACATTTATAATTAAATTTTAACCGCGAAGGACAATACTAAATAATGATTTTATATTTCATATAAGGGTTGTGACCTAATTGAACTTCGCTACATAATATACATAGATATAAAAAAAAAATTATCATTAATATTACATAAAATACACCTATATACATATTCATACATACGTGTGTATACATATATACGAGTCGCGAACACTACCATCACACAATGGCAGAATAAAAGTTAACCCATTTTGTCGTATTTATTTATTTATTGATATGACATTTATTTATATTTATACAACAAAGGAAGCACTTAACGCTTTCGCTTCCAAAGGGGGTTCAGAGGGGTTTCGCAATGGAGGTAATGGCAGTATTTAATTTAAATCCCTTTGGTATAGCACCGAGGTCCCATAGATGGGACGTGTGCTCATACGTGTTATTCCACACACACACACACACACAATATATATATATGAACTTTAAAAAGGGTACCAGGAAAACCAGTTTGATTTAAAGTTTGTTTTTGTAATTCTAATTTATATTAGAGTAAATTCCCTACTTTTATTTTTACGTTTTTTTTTGTAAAGTTTACAAAAAGGCGAGGAAGTAAAAAGGAATAAAGGGCGAATAATATCTGTGAAGGACGTTGCGTAATCTACTTCTTGGTAACGCGTAGATACCAAACTTAACTTTTTATTATCAAGTGGCTATTTTTCTTTGAGAGAGAGAGAGAGAGAGAGAGAGAGAGAGAGAGAGAGAGAGAGAGAGAGAGAGAGAGAGAAATCCACTCTAAGCTAGCCCAAGAAGGAAGTAGAAAAGTTAGAAATAGCAATGAAAAGAAAAAAAACTGAAAACTTATACCATGTTTATTTACACTTACAGACGTGCGAGTCTTTCACGCAGGAATAAGTAGCAATAATAAAGTAAAGAACAAACACTCTCTCTCTCTCTCTCTCTCTCTCTCTCTCTCTCTCTCCTCTCTCTCTCTCTCTCTCTCTCTCCTCTCTCTCTCTCTCTCTCTTTCTCTCTCTCTCTCTCTCTCTCTATTTATTTTTTTATTATGTACAAGTCATCATCATTTCGTAGTTGTATCATTTCTCCGTAGCCTGCCAAAGCCACCGTACCGAAGCTTTATCAAGTAGTAATTTATATTGCGTCCTTCGCGTACGAATTACCTAGATAAAGGAGCATTGGTCCAGAGGACACTTCCAGCTGGCCAGAACTACAATTTAAGACTTCCCCATCATAATGAAGAATAATAACGCAAAAGGGAACATCGCTAAAACTTTCTATAGCTAGTTAAGTTAGATATTCCACGACTTACCTAAAAAATACTAACATTCCTTCACTGTAAACCCGACTAGCATCCCTAAAATTGAGAACATCTGTTCGTCGGAGATTTTGGCTCCCGAGAGATTCCATCAAGCTTCTCTCCTCTACCAATGGGGGTATTATCCGAGAACGCCCAGCGCTTTGAAACCAGACCCGACCAGCGCCTCTTACTACATTTATTGACGAATAAAACTTTACTACTTCTACTCTATCTTCACTAGGCCTCCCTCAAGCGGCACCCTTTTAATGATGAAAAAAAAAGAGGAAGGAAGGCGCAAGAAAGAAAGAAGCGAGGAGAGGAGTGGCTTCCCAGAAATAATTTAATATAGCTCTTCGGAGGTTTTGATTCCCGAGAATTCCCATCTATTACAAATATGTAAATAAAAAATAAAAATAATTTGAGAACTCCCAGTGCTCTGATACCAGACCTGACCAGCGCCTCCTACTATATTTACGATCAAAAGGGAACGTCACCATCTCCAACAACTCCTCCTATAACCCCCCTTTATAGGATTATCCGGAAGTGTTGACTCCCGAGAATTCCCATCAAGCTTCCTGTCTCTATCAACGGGGTATCATTTGAGAATTCCCAGTCCTCCGTAACCAGAACCCCCTACCCCCCCCAAGGAGAGAGAGTGAGACACACAAACAGACGCGGATGAAGTTATGACGCCAATACCAAACCCCCGCGAACTTATGAAGGATACTGAATTTGAAACCAAAGCCCTCCAAATTAAGATACTATGTTGCTTAACAAGTGAAGATTTTCAGATATTCTCCAGAGTTATTCGTAGACTTCGTCAGCATTTCCTCTCTGAGCACCTTCTTAGTAAAGCAAACTAGAACTCAAGAACCTATACCCATTTTGCCGAGGACATATTCTTGGCATAATTAATACTCTAACTCAACCTGACTAAACTTAACGTAACCTAGCTGGATCTAACCCAACCGAATTGAACCTAACGTAACCTAACCTAGCGTGATCCAACTAAACTTGACGTAACATAGCGTAACCTAAATGAACCCGACCTAATCTACTAACATAGCGTAACTTAACTGGACCTAACTTAACCCGCAAGACATTTGACAAGACCATAACATCGACACTAAAAAACTAACTTAACCTAACCCACAATATACTTGTCGATAGAATGTCGATCAGATGTAAACCCGATCGAGAATGTAATGTCGACAAAATGTCACTCAGCGAAACTAAAGGGAGGAGGCCATTGGAATAACCTTTGAATCAATTAATCCTATCATGTCTTACAGGTAAATTTCATTTGATAATTATTATATTACTATTATTATTACTATACAAACAAATGGTGCGCCTGAAATGTAACCTATAACATCGTTATTGCTAGGAGGTACAGAAATAAAAAATAGAATATCGGATGAGAGGGGATCCCCCTGACATAATATATAAGGTGACGTCATCAAAATTTCCACGAATAGCCGCGGTTCCGGTAACGTCACGAGTCGATTAACCAATGAGAGAACGAAGAACAGTTGGTTCGTATTTAATTTCTCGATTTTTTTTTCCCTTTTATCAATAAACCTGTTCCGTCTAATTACGGATGTAATATTAAATTGAGAAGTTAAGATGAGGAATACCATGTCAAGTATGTACGAGTACGCAAGTAAATTAAACACTCGTGCAAAAAGCTCACTCAATTCATTGATGATGAATACGCTTGTCTAAAGAGTACTTAGCAGCATTGCTCAACCAGACAATCGTTGCACTGAGAGAGAGAGAGAAGAGAGAGAGAGAGAGAGAGAGAGAGAGAGAGAGACCCAAAAAATGTTTACAACGAAAGAGGAACCTGTTTTTAACTATACATTAAATTTTTGCACAATAAAAATCGTATCGATGCAAATAAAACAAAATGTTCTCGAAAGAAAAAACAAAAATTTATCAAACGCAAAAAATGGGATAAATGAAAAAATTTAACAAAAAAAAAAAAAAGATTTTTCAATGAAAAATGAATTAAATATGAAAATGCATCTTCATATTTACATAAAATGTATTTTTAAACTAAAGGTTTTCAAAGAATGAAATACGCAAATTTTTGTCGTCTTAAAAATTTTTTTTAATAATTTTTTGTGGAGCTTAAAAATCTCGAGAGAGATTATAGGCGAGTTAAATGTATAATTTATCTTACATTATTGTGAAAAAAAAAAGCCTCTAATTATAGTTATATTTAACTAAAAATCCCAACTTAAAAAAAAAAAAAAATTCCAACTTATTCTCTTGTCATTTGCATTTTTATAACTAATTTCATTGATACTGGCTCTTACTCTATTTTATGAAGTCGCTCTTACGAATATCTACTCTCGGACTTAATGAGGAAATTGAAAGAGGGGAATGGTTTCCCTTAAATTTATTTTTTGGTCACGTCGTGGTCAATGTCATAACACAGTTTCCCGTCGATACGCGAAGTTACGACATTGGATTCTGGGTGGTTGTTGGTTGGGAGAGTCCTCCGTGTCCAGATGATGAATGTAGTAATTCGTACTTTGGATTCCACATAATGCTGTAGGTCCCCTCCGTTATATGACCTTCGTTGTCGCGAAGGAGGTTAAATAACCCCATGAAGAAACAACAATTATTTACCTAAAACTATAGATAATTAATTAAGGAAGGTGGGTATAGGCCTAAACTTAACTTTAATGAGAGAGAGAGAGAGAGAGAGAGAGAGAGAGAGAGAGAGAGAGAGAGAGAGAGGAGAGACGTACTTCATACTTCACAACCTAGATACGATTCCCCTTAAGGGTAACTAAGGCAAATTTCCATTTTAAAATGCGACTGACATCAAATAGCGAAAGATTCATTGCCTAATCGGCGTTCGAAAAATTCTCAAAAGACGTTTATTACAATACTTTGAACAAATTTATTCGTAGTAATTTATCCTGAATATTTTAAATACGTTCTAAATTACATTAAGATGCATCTACATTGCAAAATTTGCATTATGTGAAAATATACATTAATGTAAAGCCAGTGAATGGAGTTTATAATGTGTGTGTGTGTATTTAAAGTGCTACTTAAAGTTTTGAAGTTCAAAATTGTTTATAAAACAAAGAATATTGAGTAATATTGAGGAACTAAAATATAATTTAAGAAACATTTACATTAAATTCCTTTTTACTTACGAACCAAACGCATAACAAAAGAAAAAAAAGAAAAAAAAAAAAAATTTCCTGAAACAACGTGGTTACCAACTTGGCCAAACCGCGTTCAGATCTGTGATTGGCGAACCTTTATGAACGCACAAACTAACGAACAAAGAAGGGCAGGTGCTCGTGCGCGTATAGACACTTTTTTTTTTCAATGTGTACAAATATGTACGTGAATTATCTTCCATGAGCGTTTTTATCAAGGCTTGTGTGAATGTATAACAGGATGGGGAGACGCTTGCAATACTGCAACGGAAATACTTGCAACCTAATGCCGAGGACCTCTCGGCCATTTCCGTCAAAAACTCTCCATCTCTCTCAAGAAGTTTCACAATGATTTTTTCCTCCCAAGTTTTAGACAATTTTACATCTCTGCACAGCAATTTTACAGTTAAAGAATTATAAAGTCTACAAAGATAGTTTAATTATACTGTAAAATTAACTACACCGTTAATTACAATTAAATAAATTAAGTTAAACATCAAAAATTTCTTCTTTTTTTCTTTTTTTTAGGAACAATAATATCATATCACATTTTACAATCATTCACACGAATCTCATTTGATCATTTGATAAGATAAATTTTAAATTCTAGCATATATTTTAATCATTATATTTTATATATTTTTTCCTCTCTTAAAAAAATAATAAATAGGTTTTCGGAACACTCGTTTCGATGACGGGTCAAGATAGTTTGGTTTCTTCAAAGATGTACAGACGGTTGACAAGAGTAGTAAATAGACAGACACCTTTTTTTTTTTTTTTTTTTTTTTTTTCCCCCGTAGTTTTTTATATAATAAAAGTCGATAAATAATAATATATATATATTAAATCAATATATTTAGAATCTTGTTACTTTCTCCTTTGCATTATGTTAAACTGACATACGCTCTGCCATTCTATTGATAAGTTTTGCCATTCGTTCTGGAGGACGAGCATCATGGTGTCTATTTATTTTTGTCAACTTTGTATCATAACCAAACGCTGCAGAGATAGATTTTTAAAGTAGTTGCACGAATCCGTGTATTATAGGTTCTACTGTAGCAGTACATAAGGTTCCATATGCCGTAGTATTTGATATCGTACTAATAATACCCTCAGTGCGTTGAAGACTAATTAACCATCATTATTATTATCATAAAATGCGTAAAATATTTTATTCCAACATTAAAATATAGATAATTAATTTAGTCATTTCCTTTTGTATTATCAATGAGGGGAAACTAGTGGCTAGAAATAATCATCCCATACATATATATATATATATATATATATATATATATATATATTATATATATATATATATATATATATCAACGTAAAGAACGACGCTTGTATAGAAGAATATTCCGCGCAAGATGAGGAGGGAGAACGAACAAATGAAAAATGAGGTAACCACCCGGGAAACGACCCCGGGATCTTCCGATTGCCGGTCAGATATAACCACTACACCATGGTCCTCAATCGATCAGAAGTCGTAATTCTCCTACATACGCGCAGAAACCAATGCCCCGAGGGGGGCACCTTCCGCATGCCGCACATATATATACATTTCAACTTCAAAGAACACGCCGTATAATTAACGTAAAGAACGACGCTTGTATAGAAGAATTTACCGCGCAAGATGAGGTTACCTCATTTTTCATTTGTTCGTTCTCCCTCCTCATCTTGCGCGGAATATTCTTCTATACAAGCGTCGTTCTTTACGTTAATTATACTGCGTTTTTTTGCAGTTGAAATGTGTATATATATATATATATATATATATAATATATATATATATCTTATACATACAGTATGATATTGAGTTGAAAAGATGTTATATATGTATACACACGTTACATTTGAATATATAAATACAAAATTCAACTTAACTGGTTAACAAGCTTCAAAAGACACGAACACATCAAAGCAATAAAGTTTGCAATTGAAATGAAATTCAATTCTATCAATTTCACGCCTGGATGTTAACGTTGAATATGACGACCTTTTTTTTTCTTTCGAACCTACGTGTGCAATTCAAGTCCTATACGATCGTCTTTTTGCTATAAATCTTTATATCCAAAATATACTTAATCCAATTTAAGTGAAGGCTTATTTTTTTTAGGCATTACCTATTCCGAACAACTATCTGGAGAGGGATGGCTCTTCAAAAATATACATATACAAGAATGAGGGTACGCTTTGATATCCCGAGTATAATCAACCTATCATAGCTCACAATAGGCAACGATATTAATCTTTTGCCACCGGCTGATGTTTATTATATATATATATAATATATATATATATATATATATATATATATAATCATCATACAGAAAAAGTATAGCGTACGAGCAAAGAGAAATGGAAAGATTAAGAGGGAAGAAAATTGAGTCACGAGTTTCCATAGCAACGAAACGAGAGTAATAGATTCTTTTGTCATCAGTCATGAAAATGCTCCTTATATTTTCGATCGCTACTGGGTGTTATTAGTTTCATTAATTAACGTATTTTATTGCGTAATCATAAACACAAAGAAAAACATTAAACAAAAAAATTTTTTAAATTAGTAACAACACATACGGCGGCGGAATTGGGCAACATGTAAACATAGGAGTCACATTGCCAGCTACAGATCATAATAATAGCTTCCAATATTGTAAAAAAAAATATTGTTCTAAATACACAGATGTTAAATGACATATTTACTACAAAATAATAAATAATAATAATAATAATAATAATAATAATAATAATAATAATAATAATATAGTATGGTATTCGTATCGTGTCAACAATGATTATAAATGTAATTGAAAATTTAAAAAATCATTTTTAGCAGTAGATGATGATGACACGAAGATATCATCATACTGTTTGAATAAACAAACTGAGTTGCAGTTAAGCTTCAATTATCTATCAATTAATCCTTACTTATTAATTATTTCAGGCAATACTTCTATATATAGCAAATTAAATAAATGTTTTCTTATTTTTTTAATAAAAAATAATACATACGCAGTGTGTGTGTGTGTGTGTGTGTGTGTGTGTGTTCCAGAAAACTGAATCATCTCGTGATTCTAAGTACTGCACGCGTACGAAGCGTGCATTTAAACGTGACTCAAAGCGAATACAGGACTTTAACGTCATTAAAGTACACACTGAGTACGTCATGGCCAGTGTCGTAACACCATTTCCCGTTGATCAGCGAAGTTAAACGTCATTAGGTCTGGATAGTAGTTGGATGTAGCGACTGACTCGTGGTTCAGATCCTACGTACAGCTGTAGTAGGTCCCCTCCATCATATGACCTTAGGTATTGCGAAGTAGGTTAAACAACCCCATCATTACATTTTCAAATTACACGCCGAAACTAATTTACATAATTTTAGTTTTAACTTTAACTTAATCTCTCAACTAAGAATATATAGTGTGTCACGCAAGAACTGTTCAACAAAATGTTCATGAATAATACACTTCCTGTACTTGTCTTGTAACAGTATTCAAAGCCAGTTCCAGAAAATGAACATAATTACGTTACCACCTAAAATAAAACTCCTAAATATTAGTAAAATGGTCAATTCGATTGGTGCGTGTATTAGTCAGTTGGTCACCTCCACCTGACGTGTTTCTTTGTTTTGTAGCAAAAATTAAAAAATATACATGTATGGTCGTACTGCTTTGCAATAGGGCTGTTAACTGTTAAAACGATATGAATATGATAATATAGATATGATTTTTAACAAGCCTCCTGAGGGAATTTATAAAAATAATGAGTTTCGTTCGAAGCATCCTTTAAAGTTAATCCAAAATGTCAAGAGACTTTCATTTTCATCCTAATCATCATTCAGGAGAGTCAGATACTGGCGCAGAGCTCAGGCTAACTAATGCGGCCTATTGAGCTAACTCCTGTATTATTATTATTATATTATTATTATTATTGCCAGCATCAGCAAAATTCGAATCTCCGACATCGGTGTCTTCACTACATTTACAGGGAAACGGTGAGTTACCCGCTGAGCTACGGATGCAGAACATTTTCATTCTCACGATCAAAGTGTGACGAAATATATCCAGAAGAGTTCCTGTCATTCAGCGTTTCCATATACTGTAGATAACTTCGGAAGAACCTAGTTTCTGGTGTCTTTCCAATGAATGGTGGTTTTGGAGGCGTAACGAGTGACACAATCTTCTTACAACGTGTATTTAACCAGAGGAACAATGAAAGATGTTCGAATGGATGCGTATTTAGCAGAAATAGGGCGTCCCTCGACGAATTCCATGTCAGTCAGCGACCCAAATCGCTGTCCATAAACTAAAATTGAACTTGAATTTGAACCGTTGCTGCAAATAAGACTCCTTTCATATTCAATTAGCGAGTCTCTAAACCCATGTGGATCAATTCGACGCCAGCTAGTCAAACTAATCTTCATCTGAGAACAGAACAAAACAGATGACTAAAAATGTCACGTGCATGACACCATTTCCTGTACTCCCGTTTATAAAAGGATCCTTTAGCTGTTACTTGTGGTAAATTAACATTGTTTTCAATGTCCACAAATCATGTGCGTAGACTGACTTTCCCTGACTAGCAAGTACACACACACACACACACACACACACAAAGAAAAGTAAATAAATATACACTGTTACAGTTTACATACACCCACATCATATCATACGTTTAGTAAAATATAATTCAAATAACATAATTACGTCTAAATATACATTATCTATCGACATAATTACTTTTCTGATTGGCTATTTATTTGGATGCCTTTGACAAGTTTTATAATGACATCAGCGTTAATAATCCCTTTTGAGATTAATAACTACGTATCAATAAAGCAAAATCAATTTTTTCTCTATATATTATATATATATATATATATAGGGTGGGCCGTAAGTTTCCATACATATTAAAATAAACATTTTTTTTATGGACAACCATTTTTATTTATATAATATGCTCTACATGGTTGCCATTGTTTTGAAAACACATTTCAATACGTGTTCCCCACTGTTGATGAACACGCATTAGCACAGTTGACGTTATGCTTGTAATGGCGTTGGTGATACGTTCCTTTAGATGATTTATGTCTCGTATCTTTTCCTGATACACCATGGCCTTCAAGTGCCCCCAAAGATAGAAATCAAGGGGGGTGAGATCTGGGGATCTGGGAGGCCACTCCACAGGACCACGCCGACCAATCCAAGCATCCGGAAACTGCTGCTGATCCAAATACCGACGCACGTGAAGACCATAATGAGGTGGAGCTCCATCTTGCTGGAAGTAAACTGGGAAGTTACCTTCCTCGTTTAGCAGGGATGGGAAAATCTCTTCTTGCAACATGTTAAGATACCTTTCGGCATTAAGATTTCCACTGACAAAAATTGGTCCAATAATTCTGTCACCCCATATCCCGCCCACACCATCACTTTACCGGCACCTTGCATCTTCGTCGGACTCAGCCAGTTAGGGTTAGCATTACTCCAATAACGTATGTTTTGCCGATTAACCTCTCCATTGACGTAAAAATTTGCTTCATCAGTAAACAAGATCTTAGTTGAAAAGTTTGCATCCTCGTTCACTTTGGTTAATGCCCATTCACAGAATTCCATCCGTCTATCCGGGGTCGTCTTCACTCAAATGCTGTGCCATATGCAATTTGTATGGATGCCATTTGTTTGCTTTCAAAATGCGCCTGATACTCGATCTGCTGACACCACTTTCTGCAGACAACCGTCGTGTACTTTTCTGGGACTCCGTGTAAGCGCTGTAAGTATCGTAGCTGTTGTGTCTTCATCGGTGGCTGTACGTCTTGGACCACTTCGCGGTTGATCTGCAACATTTCCAGTTTTCTGAAACTTGTTAATAAGTTTTGCCACAGTGTCGTGTGTGATGTTCGTTCCATGTTGTCTGTTAAAGTTCATTGCAACCATGCGACTGCTTCCCGACCCAGCCATCAGTATGATTTCAATTCGTTGCTCTTTCGTCAAACGCATATTCTTAGGGTATCTGAAACATAAAAACAAACGTTTAATTTTCCTATGTATGGAAACTTACGGCCCACCCTGTATATATATATATATATATATATATATATATATATATTATATATATATATATATATAGGGTATGCAGTTCAAGTGTTACCATTTCTGAAACTGCCACCATGTGATTGGTTTAGTTTTAGTTGTGACTTACACCGGCAGAAGCGCTTGTCTCTGCTGTTTGTCTATATTTGTTTAGTTTCAAATGGACGACCACACACTGAGAAAATGGCGCTTGAAGGTAAGTGAATGTTCGTTCTTAAATTGCATCTTGCTGGCAAATCCAAGCTAGAGATCATGAAGACGAGCAAAGACCTCAAAATCAGCAAGAGGTTCATCAAAAGAACACTGGATCTCTTCCTTTAGACTGGCACAACAAACAAGAGATCCAGCAACACTAGAACAACAATCAGAACCAAGGAACTCGTGAACAAAGTGAAATGTTGGATTATGCAGAAAACGATAAAGGAGATGGGTGTCAGAGAGGACAATGAGGGGAGTCGTCAACAATCACCCTGCTAAGTTCCCCTACCGCCTCCAAAAGTGTCTTCACTAAGGAGAAAAGACTGGTGAGAAGTCGACAACTATCTAAAATGGTAAAGTCATGTTCGGCCCCCAACCTCGTGTTCCCCGACGAGAAGCTATACACTGTGCAAGCCGTGTACAACCACCAAAATGATGGCATCCTTGCCAAAAATCGAGAGGACAATCCAAAGGGTGTTGGGAAGGTTTACCAGACTCAGAAGCCCGCCTGTGATGGTCTGGACTGTCGTAATCATGCGAAGCAAGCGCCCCTTGATCTTCGTGTCCGAGGGGAAGAAGATCAACGAGGAAGTACACATTAACAGCATCCTGAAAGATGCCTTGCTCCGTTGGGTTAAAGATTTGTTTCGGGAGGAGCGACGAGGCGACGTCGCACGCAACGAACCTGGCTCAGCGGTAGTGCAGAAACCATCTGCTACTACAGCCTGAAATCTCTGCTCGAGGCGAATGCCTGCCTGCTCTAAGCCTCATAACAATTTGGAGCATCTGTTACGGAGCTACAGGATAACAAAGACCCTAAGATTCACTCTGGTTTAACCCGAGAGAAGTAAAGAAAATAAAGGGAAAATAGGAAAAACAAATGAAAATAAAGAATACTGAAAATTTATATTATATTTAACATTTAAAGACTCGTAAAGCTTTCACGCGGGAATAATAGTAATAGTAAAGTATGGAACAGACAAGGCTCTCCTTCAATGTTCCCTCTAAGGTGTGCGCGTGTGCGCGCGCACACGTGTTGCGAATCCCGCGCACACAGCAAAATAAAATGCGCACAGGCTCAAGCGTATCATGAGTCACGACAGTAAATGAAGTAATTTAAAAAGTATACCGTCACACAAAGTCTGACCATTTTCATCAACATACTCTATAGTCGTTCTATTAAGTATTAACCCCTTCCGCACGACTTCGCCGACGTCCGCGCAATTACACAATACGGATTTTTTTTACTCTATGTATTTGCATTTTTTTTTTATTTCATACATTAGCGCATTGAATATAAACCTTCTCTTTCTTATTTTTGCATAAAAATGAATAGTAATTATCTCATAATTCGGATCATATGTAGAATTCGGACCTCTACCAAGGTTGGGGTCCGAATTCTACATTAGCGGAAGGTTGGGGTCTGTATTCTCCATTTGGCTTGTTTAAGCTACTCTAACTATTTGAGTTTCTAAGCAAAGCTGGGCACTTGCGTTTTTTTTTGCGGTACTGCGGTACTGCGGTACTACCGCACTACCAAACCGGTACCGCAAAGGATCGCTGAAAGTACAGCAGTACCGCTACCGCATTCAAATTTCCCGCGGTACTTTCCGCGGTACCGACAAACACGGTAGTACCGCAGTACCGCAAAAAAACCCGCAAGTGCCCAGCTTTGTTTCTAAGGCTAACTAACGAAAATATCATGACCTAACCTAACCAATCGTCAAGGGCGTACAGTTAACCTAACGATTGGTTAGGTTAGGTTAGGTTGTGATATTTTCGTTAGTTAGCCTTATAAAGCTAACTAAAGAAGGCTGGGGTCCGAATTCTACATTTGATATAAGATTTTACAATTGTGTGATTTTAATGGTTTTTATTTGTGATAATAATAATAAAATTTTCTATGAACCTTTAAATTGTTTATTGATGTCCTTATACGATTCGTTTGGGGTCTGGCTTCTATAATCTATACATTAGGGGAAAGTTGGGGTCTGGATTCTACATTAGGGGAAAGTTGGGGTCTGGATTCTACATTAGGGGAAAGTTGGGGTCTGTATTCTCCATTAGGGTTACCTGGGGTCCGAATTCTACATATAATCCCATAATTCATAAAAAATAAAATTATTTTTTATTTTATTCCTGTCTTGTGAATGGGTAAAATCATGTATTAATCTTGATAGTCTATTTTAAATTGCTGAATGCTAAAAATTGTTTTGAGAAATGATAACTAAAATAGTCATTTTCAATTAATGTTATTTTATTTTATTTCTTTATTTTGTTGAATTTTATTTTACTACTTTTTATTTTATTCATATTTTAGAATGGATAAAATGTTTCTTTTTTAAGAATATATAATATTGTAAACAGTTTTTAATATCCATTTAATAGTATCGTAATGATCAAGCTATCACCTTATGGAAATAATATTTATTAAGTATTTAATATTTATATATTTCATTTTGAAGATAATAGCGCTCAGAAAAGTTTGCACAATTTTTCACCATGAATCTAAATGGATGCACAACGAAAATTTCTTGCGCACACGGACTAAAAAAAATTAGAGGGAACATTGCTCTCCTTCCTCCGCCAGCCACTGCTAACGGGAAATAGTGGCGAAAAAAGATCTATAGGAAAGAAAGAAAAAATATAATGAAATGAATAGCTTTAGAGTTTACTCACACCATACGTATACTTACCTCGTGTACGCAATTACGCATTAGAGGATAGTGGAAAATAAAGGATAACATGAACATTAAACTACTTAATCTAATCCGCACCACGTATTTAAGAAATTTATTTATTATACGATATACAAGACCATCATATCATCGTTGCATCATTTCTCCGTTGAGTGCCAGTGTGCCGACACTAGCTTTTAAAATTTTACCATTTTCAGTGCCATCTTCCGCACTAGAATTACGTAAGGGAGCACTGATCCATAGCCACCTCCAACTGGTCAGTACACACCAATTTAAAAATTCCCCGGAGAGAGTACATATAAGGAATATTTTTTATTGAAATTCTATTACACGCTATTTAAAACCAAAATTCTACTCTAGCTAAGTAGCTTCCCCGAAGTTGAAATGTCAACTCGGAAGTTTGGCTCCCGAGAGTTCTCATCAAGCTTCCCGTCATCCGAGAACCCCCAGTGCTCCGAAACCAAAGAAGACCAGCTCCTCCTACTACATTTATTGCAAAAGTGAACATCACCATTTCTATATAAAACTACAAAGTTCTCTAGCTAGCTAAGTTAAACATACCGCGATTTTCCTGAAACGTATTAACAATCGTACACTGTATACCCGAGTATTATAGAATCCCTGAAAATGAAAACGTCTGTTCGGAGGTTTTGACTCCCGAAGATCCCATCTAGCTTTCCTTCTCTACCAATGGAGCATCATCTGAGAACTCCTAATATATACAAGACCAGCGTCTCCTCCTACATTTACTGACAAAGGAAACATCACTAATTCTACTCTATCCTAACTACCCCTCCCTGAAGCAGCTACCTTTTAATAATAATAATAATAATAATAATAATAATAATAATAATAAATAATAATAAAGGAAGGAGCAAAAGAAAAAGAAAAAGAAAAAGAAGGGGGTATAGAGGCGTCTTCCGAAATTAACTTAATATTGATATTCGTTGGGTTTGACTCTCGAGAACTTGGGAAAGATTTTGAGCGTGCTTGGGCTGAGATTCCGACGGAGGTCGTGGAGAACAGTATCAAGAATTTCTTCGAGAGGCTGGAGGCTGGAGGCTGGAGGCTGTAGTGAAGGCCAAAGGAAGCCACTTTCAATAGGACATTGATAGAGTAATCTAATGATATATAGTAATTTGTATGCGTGTTCTTGCATGTGAAATATATGTGAATAGTTTGTTCGAAATGCATCTTTGAGTAACATTTCATCCGTGTGTGTGTGTGTGTGTGTGTGTGTGTGTGTGTGTGTGTGTGTGTGTGTGTAATATACAGGGTGTCCCATAAGTCCGGTCTCGTAGGAAGATTTATTTTAAATTAAATTTACAAAAATAATAATACATTAGAACTAAAACAAATGTTCAAATTGACGTCTTGTTTTGAGATTTTTTTTTTTTTTTGCTGCAGGCCTCCACGGAGGCCTTTTCCTCAGGATCGTAACTCGCTTCAACATTACCCATTGCGTGTTATTCTACCCGCAACAAAAAAAAAAGTCCCAAAAAAGACATCAATTTGAACACTTGTTTTAGTTCTCATGTATTACTGTGTAAATTTAATTTAAAATAAATTTTCCTAGGAGACCGGACATATGGGACACCCTGTGTGTGCATATATATATATATATATTGCTAAACGCTTTAAAAAACATTTGTTTAACGCTGGATGGAGCACTTTCCATCTAGAAAAGGAAAAGTTGAGATTGTAAAAAAGAGCTCTTAAGAATTGTTCACGTACGTACCATTTACAAAGGCATAAAAAAAAAGCTCTTTCTAACGCATAGTTACATTTGAATTCTTTTACGAGTATATTTCTTTTGCATTTAAGAGGACAGAAAGGTACTTCTACAGCAGTTCAAAAACATATAGAAAATCTTAAAACACCTTCTCAAAAAATTATTTTGGATTCTACACACACACACACACACATATATATATATATATATATATATATATATATATATAGTATATGATGAATAAAACCACGAAGGAAAGGAAACAAAATGGTGCTCAAGCGCTTTTGTTCCTGAGGATGTCATTAGACGAAAGCGCTTGAGCACCATTTTGTGTTTCCTTTCCTTCGTGGTTTTATTCATCATAAATATTTTTCACGTGTTACTTTCGTGAAATAATTTTCATATATATATATATTGTGTATTGTATTGGCTCTCTTCTTATAGGGGGAGGGTGTGTTTTTGCGGGCACTCGCCCTTGCACACTCCTTCCTACATAAAAAATATATACAGGGTGTCCCATAAGTCCGGCATCATAGGAGAAATTCATATTTTTCTATTTTTACAAACCATAATTCATATTTTTCTCTTTCTACAGGCCATAATGTCTGTGAGCAAGGAAAAACGAATCCAGATAATTCTACTCAGACCGCGAGCCAATAACGCAGAGTTGTGTTAGCAGACTTGTTGCAAAGTTTAAGGAAACAGGATCCATAGAAGATAAACCACGCAGTGGACCTTCAAGGAGGTCCACTGACGATGATACAGCGACTGCTATCCTGGCTCATTTTAACAGAAGTCCCAATAAGTCTCTTCGGCGATTGTCCGCAGAGACAGGAGTGTCGAAAAGTAGCATCCATCGCATTCTTCAGGCTCACAAATGGCATCCATATAAACTTCAGATCCTACAGAAATTAAGCGAAGATGATGATCCCGACCGGCGGATGGAATTTTGTGAGTGGGCTACGGAACAATATGCTCGGGATGCCAATTTCCCGTCCACCATTCTGTTCAGTGACGAGGCTGTTTTTTATGGAAATGGTGAGGTAAATCGACAAAACACCCGCTACTGGTCTCAAAACAACCCTCACTGGTATACCTCTTCAAAGGAACAAGGTGCATCTCGGGTGATGGTATGGTGTGGCATTTGGAAGGATCGCATCATAGGCCCCCTCTTTTTCGATGAACATGCACTGGAGGCACCTACCTACGTATGCTCAAGGAAGAAGCATTTCCCAGTCTTGAATGAAGAAGGAAATTTCCTAACATGGTTCCAGCAAGACGGCGCTCCTGCACATTGCAGCACCCAAGTAAGGGAATACCTGTACCAACAATTCTCTGGTCACTGGATAGGACGTCGAGGGCCTGTGGAATGGCCAGCTAGAAGCCCGGATCTCACGCCACTAGATTTTTATCTCTGGGGCCACTTGAAAGCGCTGGTATACGCAGAGAAAATTAGGAGGATTGAACATTTGCGGCAGCGCATTATTGGGGCATGTAACACCATTATTCCCGACATCATTCACCGTGTGCTTGCTGACTGGGTATCACGTCTGAATTTGTGTATTGAAAACAATGGTGGACATACTGAGCACGTTCTGTAAATAAAAGCTTTTGTTTTGCCT
Organism: Bathynomus jamesi; assembly: GCA_023014485.1. Classification (NCBI taxonomy): domain Eukaryota; kingdom Metazoa; phylum Arthropoda; class Malacostraca; order Isopoda; family Cirolanidae; genus Bathynomus; species Bathynomus jamesi. The sequence goes on along the minus strand of JAJOZX010003549.1, from coordinate 16,163 downwards.
TTTTTTATTATTTTTCCTATGATGCCGAACTTATGGGACACCCTGTATATGTGAGGAGGGGGGGGGGGGGGGGGGGGGGGGCAAAAGTACTCAAATAACTGTTTTTTACTGCTGATGCGAGTCTGTTTATAAATTTAAATATTCATCAACAGCTATTTTCAGCGATGTTCCAAAGAAGTGCTTTCGAATGAAAATGCAAAATACAATTACTGTACTTCATCTCCCTACCAATACATATACCCTCTTTTCTTTAATACAGTTCCCCGCTTACTCTGAATGATGTTAGAATACCAAAGTTTATTGATTATTGTATGGTAAAAAAAAAGTTTTAGTTTATGGATTTAACAATATATATTATATATATATATATATATATATATATATATTAGTGATGTATCCGCGGATGCGGATGCCAAACTTTGACACCCGCACGGATGCGGATGTTCATGCATAAATTTCTCAGCTTGATAATATGATAGTTTAAATTCATACTTAATTTATTAATTGACTTTCGATTTTTGGTTAGTTATAAATATTAGATATTATTTTGTAATTATAATTTTTTTACATACACCTTTTTTGGGATGAGTTTTCGCCACACGGACTGTGTGTTACCAGGATGCGGGACGGTGACCCAACTCGTATTGCATCCCACCAACCACCTTCCCCAACCACCACCCTTTGGAAAGTAGTGTGCTTATGACATTGTTATGTAATGTAGCATGAACAATTTATACTATACAAATACACAACAGACATTGCCAGTTACATTAAAGATCAAATGAAGGTTGCATAAGTTTCAGTATTTGAACTGAATGAGGGGCAAATTGTACTTCAAAAATAGCAATTTAGTAAATAGCACCACATCCGCACCCCGCAGGTGCGGATGTTGAATTTTATGCGGATGCGACATCCATCACATATATAATTTGAATATTTTCAATTTTTTTCTTATTTGAGCTTTGAGAGATTTTTACTAATAATAATAATAATAATAATAATAATAATAATATTTTCAACTTTTTTCTTCGTCCTTTAATATTTCTCAGAATCAATGCACACACAACACATATATAATATATATATATATATATATAATTAGGGTGATTCAAATATGGGGGTAAAATTTTTTTTTATATTTTAATGTGTTCAACCCTTTAAATGGTTCATTTCAGCATAAAACCAACTATCCTAAAATATTTTAGCAAATTTTTAATTTTTAGGGGTTGCTACCAGCAATTAAAAATTGACAGAACGACTCAAATTGTCAAATTTTTCCACACCACCCAGGAGGTACAGTGTAAGGCGCATTGCTTTTTTTTAACGTGGAAAGCCCCCCCGTAGGTCCTACCATAACCACAAGCATTCATAATTAAACTAGCATGATATTTGAGACATTAGCTGTCCTTACTTCATCAATGTTTCTTTCTTTCTATCAGGGTAAACAGCCCTGTAGTTTTTACTACTTGTAGCAAGAATTGTTTTTGATCTTCGTCATGTGTTAGTATTTTATTATATTCATCCATTAATTTTACTCCTCTTTCCGCTATATCATTCGCGACTTTCCACTGTTTGATAGATTTCTTAGCGGAGTTATACTCTTCATCATTATGCCCAGAGCTGGGCAGTATTTAAATATGTATTTAGAACTGTATTTATAAATACATTGTTTTTCATGTATTTTAAAATAAAAAATTTATAGTATTTAAATACAATGAGTATTAAATACTCAAAATATAAAAATGTAAATACTTTTACTGGTTTAATACACGTTCTGTACTAGCACAGTACGACGCGTCGACAGTGTAGTACAGCATGGTTCATGTTTCAACGTGTCAGTTCAATCAGTTGTGTGCCACTCTTAGTCGAAAGCGGTTGATTTCTTTATCGTGTGCGTGTCATGGCTTCAACAAGCAAATCCGGTGAATCAAACAGTGATATATCTGCAGATAACAATTTAGTGCACCCTCTGTTTGATGGAAAATACTTTAAAATTAAATCTAACGACGGTAATAAGGTAAAGTGCACCTGCTTGCTGTGTAAACTCCCAAAAGAAACTCTCTTTCAGACAAAACTTTTGAAAGATTGGTTTTGAACCGCAGCAACCGTGAAATAAGAGAATTCGTAAGGTGCCTTATGTTTATGTTTACGTCGTTATGTCTCATCTACTCATTAATTGTTACTCATTTTGCAATGATATAATGAGTATAATATGTCACTGGTTGAACATCGTAAGTTCTAAGTCCTTTTGTTTTTGTTTTGTTCTAAAAAGGGAAATATATAATCGGAAATTAGATTGTACTATTTCTTTATCCTTTATCAAGCATTTTATATTGTTGTTACTCATGAATTAGTGAATGCATATGTTAAAATTTGTATGTATTTAAAATGTATTTACAAATGTATTTAAATACAATTGATGTATTTTGTATTTAGTATCTAAATGCATTCGTAAAATGTATTTAGTATTTAAATACATTTCTCCCATGTATTTAGTATTTAAATACATTCAATGTATTTATTGCCCAGTCTCTGATTATGCCATTCTTTAGCATCTTTGAGTAAAAATTTTGAATTAAATTCTGTTATTGTAAAGAATCTTTGAGTATTTGATGTGACAAAATCTTCTAATTTCTTCGTTGGAATAAGTGCAGGATCTAGAAAAGCCAGTTTTGCAGGAAGAGTTTTTGCTGTATTTTGCAAGGCCTTTAAAATTTTGTTTTTCGTTTCAGTAGACACTTCATCATCATAAAAGGCCAAGGCCACCAGTTCTTCTGATAGGTACCAGAGGTGACCTAACAGTTTTTTAATAGCAACAAATGCAATTGTGTCATTTATTTGTTTGTAGACTACAAGATTCTGTAATAATTCCAGATCAAGACGAGGAGCGCAAGATGGCACAGGAGCTGTAAACCATGCCTTTACATGTAACCGAGTAGCAAATAGACAGATGTCTTTTAGTCCTTTTTTGTCTTTTACTGAAATTTTGAACTGAGATTTGAACATAAAAATTTTTAATGAATATGTAATTTTGGCGATCCACCTAGCCCGATGAAGTCCCGCTGGATGTTTAAATTTGATTCCACCTTTTGGTCCACCTCCCAAAAAAATAATTGTTAACTGCAATAGTTCTAGGTAATCGTCTCTTGGTTGGAATGTATCTAGTTGATTTGCTGCAAATATAATTGTCATCTTTGATGTCATGAATATTTTCATAGATATCTGGATCTGATAATGCTGTTTCGTAGTCCTCCTTATTAATGCTTGACCATTTTTCTCTGAACTTCTTAAAAAGGACTATATCTGGGCCAGAAGATGGTGATAAAGACTTTCAAACAACAGCTTCCAGCATAATTTCAAATATATGGTGTCGACATGCCAGCACAATAAATCGTTGTCGAATTTTTGTTCTAGAAGAATAGCTGCACCATTTCTAGGACCAGTATTGGCTGTCGTTGTATTGAAACACATGCATTTTATTTGTTCGCAGATGTCCATTCAAGCGATGTCTGATTGTTTGCATTAAAACTAGAGACGCATTTCTGTCACTCAATTTTGCAACATCAAGACTTCCTAATAATTTATCATCAAACAATTTTCTACGTTTGCCAACCTTACTTTTCCATGTTGAAGGTTGTGCAGCACAGAAACCAGATTCATCACTTTTACTCTCCTCTGATTCTGATTTGATGATGTACTGGTGAGTATGACAGCCTCTTCATTCTTTTCTTTTGATCTCTTCTTCTGCTTTCCTCTTTTCATAACGTTGTTGCTTTTCTGCTGCTCTTTGCTTTTTTAGCAACAGCCTTATCAATGGTACCCATTTTTCCATGACGTCCTTTCTCACGTTGCATTTTCAAGAATTTCTTATCATCTTCTATTTTTATAAGCTGCATAGCATTCCCATGAGCAATGTCAAATAAGTTTTCCAGTTTATCTTTCCATTTTTCTTCTTTATTATTTAAATTTTGTGATCTTTTCAATTTGTTTGCTTTGTTTTTCTTAAACAGCTGTCATTCCTTCAGTATTCCTTGAATTTTATCTACTGCATGTATTCTTTGTTTTGCTGGTATTCCTGCTTTTTTCCATACTGCTAGCACATCATCTGCAGTAGAGCAGCATGATTCTCTAATGTCTTGCTTTTAATATTTCTGTAGTGCATGAAGAGGGCCATCATTTCCTTCTCTGATGGTAATACGGATGTTTTGAGTACTGCAGAGGGCTGCCCAATTAGCCATACTTCAGTTTCTTTTCTTGTAGAACTTCTCCCAAATGAGCAACTGGGTGTCGATTAATTGGTATCAAAATTACGAGTTCCAAGCAACAATTAAAAGCAAGCTAGTATATAAACCATTAATTAAAAATTCTGAAATATAAACAATTAAACATAAAATCATAAGTTGTAAAAACAAACAAATTGAAAAAGAGGGAAACTTTGACGCCTGGTAGCACATAGAAAATTTTATTTAAAATTCACCAAATTTGGCATACACTACTTTTTTGTCATATGGAACAAAAATACAGGTTGAACAATTAAAAAAAAAAAACTGATTTTTTTGAATCACCCTAATATATATATATATAACTTATATGTATATAAACGTAATTAGATTAAAATGTAGGCCTACACTCGCTTCCCTTAATTAAACCTCATAACCTCGTAGCAGTTCCTTGCGTTGGTCTCCCTTCACAAGAAGGTCAAGCTGGTGGCACCACCTCTAGGACTGGCTTGGTGAGGGAGCGAGTTGCTCTCTTCCGATCTCCATCGCACATAGCCAGGCACACCCGTCTCATTTGGTACCGTCTAGGGCTGTTAAAATGCCGAAATTTTCAATACCGGTATTGATACCGATTATTTTGCCAATACCGGTATTGATACCGGTTTTGTATTAAAATATTTTTATTTTTAAATCACCATTTAATAGTGAAAAAAAGTTAAAAATTCATCTTTCACTCGAGTGCCCATAGCCATAAGAATGTATATACGTATGTCTTCTTATACCAGCTAGCCTGTCGACCGACGTTGACTTAGTCAGTTTAGTGGCTTAAAGCACCCGAACTCGAATCCAAGTCCTTCAAAATGTAAGCCCTGTGTTTTATTTAACCACTATGCCATTTAATATATGCCACAAATATTAAGTCTTGAAAAGATCCTATAGCTAAGGATATCTAATATAGCTATAATATTATTGAATTATTAACAATCAACGAACATTATAAAAGGAAAAAAATAGTCAAAATAAAAGAAAAATCCTTTAATGAAAAGTAAATTTACTATTAAAAATTATTATTCATTTTTCATTTGAAAAATAGACTTAAGGAAACAAAGACTATCCAGTGAATTCTCAGAAAGACAATCTCAATTTTGTGAGGTATAACCCTGCAGCCGAAAACGCTCTTTCGGATTCTACACTGTAGGTCTAATGGAAAGTAATGCATAATAGAGCTTATCTAAATTTTCTGTTCTTTTCGAAGACACTTCAAAACTCTTAAATTCTGTGTTGGGATCAAAGGTGGAAGGTTTCTTCTCAATGGGATCTTCTCTAATTTCTCCATTTCTTGCATATTCAGCGAGCAGTGGATCATCAATTTTTCTCAACTTCAATTTCAGTTGGATTTTCAGGGCAGCAAGATGCTGCTTCGTTTTCACCGTGTTCTCGTATTCAACTAATTTTTCTTCATCTTCAGGGAAAAGTCTTTTAAAAATTCTCTGCAGTTCTCTTGAGAGCGCTGTTTTAGATGATAATGATACATTAAAATATTTTTTTATTCTGAGGATTTCGAATATTTGTCTTTTAGGAAAAAAGCAAACCCCAAAGCTCATATTTTTAAATGCAATTCATATTTCGCCTAAAACAACTAAAAAAAAAATAAAAATATACTTCCAATACCGGTATTGACATCCACGGTATCGGTATTGTCTATTTTTTCTAATACCGGTAGAATACCGGTATTTCAATACCGGGATTCGGCCCTAGTACCGTCCTGAGTCAGGCGTCGTCATTTTGAAAAATTCTACGTTGACACTAGTAATGTTCCTGACCTCCTTCGGAAGCTGGTTGAATAAGCTTTGCCCCCCCCCCCCTACAACGACGCTATTTTCCTTTAGAGTCGAGGATTTCCTTTTGTCGGGCCTTTAGTTAGGGAACATTACACATTCTACCTTTCCTATTTTCCACTGTTGCTTGGGTGGTTACTGGGTTTAGCTCGAGGTTAGGTACCAGTTTTTCCATTATTTTATTTTGTAATGTAAATTATGGTGTAGCTCAGTGGTTCCCAACCTGGGGTCCCCGGACCCCTGGGGGTCCGCGAAGGTAGTACTGGGGGTCCGTGAGCTTTCAATATTTCGAGAGGTTCCAATAGAAATCGTACATTTACCCACGATAAGGGCGCTTAGGCTAAAATTTCAAGTTTCCTGCTCTTGGCTGGAATTATTAATACTTTTTTTAATAGGCTGTTTTAATTGCACACTCTCTATATGTCCTTTATTTGATAGTGAAAAATGAGAAAACGAGTTAACTATTAGTTAATAAAAACAGTTTGTTTGGTAGACGAAATCTTTCAAAAACATGGGGTCCGTGGGAAAAAAATAAAAATAAAAGGGGTCCTTTGTGATGAAAAGGTTGGGAACCACTGGTGTAGCTCTTCTTCTTTTCAGCGAATATAGATTTAATTTACGGTCTTTCCCAGTAGTTGAGTTCTTTGCAGCCATCAATCTTGGCTGTGAAATTTCTTTGAATTTTTTCTTGTTTATTAATTTCTTCCTTTTTATATGGGGACCTCAAGACAGCAGTATCAAGTGTTGGGATGATCAATGTTTTCAGAAGGGGAATCATTACTTTCCTATCACTTCTTTTAAAGGTTCTCAGGGTGCTACTATAGCGTGCGGTCTACAAAGATATCTTTAGTCTACAAAAGAATTTGCGCTGAAGTGACCTGACCTGACTTGAATTTGTGCTGACCTGACTTAAAATGACTTGACTTTATCTTTGGGGACGAATGTGAGGTGAAGGCGAACTATAAAAGGGGGAATCATGAAGACAAATATTAGTTCAATTACATTAAAATAAAAAAATTTAACAGAAAATATCACGACTTAACCTAACCAATCGTCAAGGGCATACAGTTGACCTAACCGGGCATTCAATTAACCTAACCGGGCATTCAATTAACCTAACCGGGCTTTATATCCCATAGAATAAATTGTTTGTTTTATTTGTCCTTTAAATTTTTTGTTTCAATGTAATTGAATTTGTAGTACTTTTTTGGTTTGCTTCCGCCCAAATTGTTCATTCTGACGAAGGTCAAGCTTTTCACTCCACCTTAGACCTACAGTTTAACGTGGAATCCGAAACACGCCCCAGTAGCCCAACGTCTTAACCACTACGCTACCCATTTATCTACCAACCACTTTCTTTATTGTGTAGAAGGATGAACAGATGGGTTTTGCTGCGCGCCGCCTGCCGTCACTGGATCTAGATCCCGGGGCCGATGAATTCGTAGTCAGCAACGCTAACCACTACACCACCGAGGCGCATAAGATTATATATATATATATATATTATATATATATATATATATATATATATATATATTATATATATTATTATATATATATAAATAAACTGGACAGATTCCTGTGCAAAGTAGGAGGAGATCAGACAGCAATTCCCTCCTTCACCAAATCCGGCGGGATGCTGCAGAGGTCGACCGCAGCTCGATCCTGAATCATCGTTCGAACCCACACAAAGTAATATATATATATTTTTTTTAAGTTCAGGAAGAACCGATTCGCCTCTATTTAAAAGGGCATATCTCGGCGGAAAAACAAAGAAAAAGTGAGAGGAAAGACAGGAAAAAGAAAGGGTGGAGGGGACAGTCGAAGTGGAAAAAGACCAAGGATGAAAAGGACTGCAGGGTCGAGCCCCATCATCCTTGGGTGCTAGGGCCGGGAGGGCGCACGTGAAACCTCCAGGAACAAGTACGTACAAACGAGCACAAAGAGCACTCAAGAGCACGAGCTTAGAACCCCCTTGCGGGGATATATATATATATATATATATTATATATATATATATATATATATATATATATTACCCGTACTATAAAACAATTACAAATTTAAGTTATAATCAGAACTACATTAAAGGTTACATTTGTATACCCTAAGTCTGACCTTCACATTCTTGAACGGATGTGGTGCACAGTTGAAAATGGATTATTATTATTATTTTTTTATTTTATTTTTTTTAAAGGGAGAATTAAAACTTGTTAAATTACATGGAAATAGTTTGCAGTATTATTTTCATTGGGTTTAAGTTTTCTTCTGACAAGTTAATTGCATGGTAGCAATGGGTCGAAATCGTTTGGTCTGAACTGTGTGTGTGTGTGTGTGTGGTGTGTGGTGTGTGTGTGTGTGTGTGTCAGTTCAGGGCTCTCCTGTTTAATTATTAATTATTTATGGAGTGTAATTCGAAATAACTGGAAAATTACGTTTCATGGCTACCCGGTCATGGACGTTAATTAACAGTATTATCCTCGCTTCCTTATTACGTAGATCGTCAACATATGGTCATCGACAGTGCTGCTGTACGTTCGATAGGAGGATAAGAGATGTATTCACGGGAAGGACCTACTGTATATATGTATATAAAAATGGTCCCTATACGAGAAATTTCTGGAATATTTGATATCCTTCAAAAGATTATCGACAAGGATATTCATGGAAAAAGGGGTAAGACAAGCTAATCTCGAACGGAGCATGAGATAAAGCTTCGAGTTTCGAAACAGGTGCGCTGTAGCTACAAGCTGTTTCGATGTAATTTGAATCGTTGTCTCGAAGCTATGTATTAATTGAGGAACATTATTAGCGCGCGCTCGCACGCACACAAAGAAGTGTGAAGCAACTTAGAGATTAAAAAGAATCTTTGTTGAGAAATAGAAGAATTTGTTGAAAAAGATTTGTAGTACAGTATATACAGGGTGTCTCGTAAATTTGAACTCAGAGGCAGAATTCAATTTTTATTTTAACAACTGTCCAAATTAGCGCATGCTATTAATTTGCATACACATATCAATTCTTGTACGTAGGTTTCTCTGAATTAAATTAATAAATTAGATAAATTAATAAATTAAATTATTAATAAATATCCCTAATGGCCTGAGTCCAGCTAAACTTGCGAAACACCTTGTACGGACTCGTATTGAAATTAATTTTTAAATTTTTCTTTTGTTAAATCTAAGTTTTAATTAAATTTTATAAATATTTTAGGAAAAAACAATTTTTTTTAGTGTGAGGGAAGGGGAGGGGGAGGGGGAGAGAAATGTTAAGCATCCTGAAGAGTACTTTAACATGGAATTGGTCAAGAAGAGAGACGTGAGAGCAAGAAGATTGTGCGTGTCACATCATCTATAAATGAGAAACCAAAATAAAGAAATGATTATTTGGTGTCAGCTTGTACAGTTTCAAAAAATAATAGTTCCCCTCAAAAACATTTTCTAAAACGCATAAAAAATTACTAATTAGTAAGATTGGGGTGGGTGGGGGTGGGGGGTAAATTTTGTTAGTCGCCAAAAATTGTTTCTAGGCGAACTTTTTTCCGAAACTCCTTATGGGATACACAAAAGGGAATTAAAGTTAATTAATGCTGAAAACAAATTAGAAAGTTTAATTTCTAAAGAACATTAGATACAGGGTGTTTCTAAAGTAGCGCACCCCCCCTATATATATATATATATACCTTTCAAATGTTCCGCGCGATGATTCCTCATTTCACGAAGGTCAAGCTTTTCTCGAGCTGGCCTGGTGAAGTAGAGAGTGGGTTTCTTGTACTCTCCATCTCATCTCACATAGCCAGGTACGCCTAGCTCATCGGGGATTGTTCTGAGCCAGACGTCTAATCTTCTTTTGAAGATGTACACCGCAACACCATTCGTGTTCCTTAGTTCTTTGGGCAGCTGATTAAACAGCCTTGGTCCTCTCACAACAAAACTATTTTCTTTCAGGGTTAAGGATGTTCCCTGTCTTGCCTTTAATTTAGGAACACGACACAGTCTTCCTTTTCTACTTTCCACTGTTGTTTGGGGGTTATAGGGTTCAGAGTAAGATTAGGGACTAGTTTCTCCATTATTTTCCAAGTGTAAATAATGGTGTATCTCTCTCTTCTCCTTTCCAGTGAATATAGGTTTAATTCACGTAACCTTTCCCAGTAGTTTTGTTCTTTGCACCCATTGATCTTGTGAAGCTTCTCTGAATCCCTTCTAGTTGACTAATGTTTTCTTTTTTATATGGGGATGTTAGGACCGAGCAGTATTCCAACTTGGGTATGATCAGTGTTTTCAACAGAGGAATCATTATATTCCTATCCCTTCGTTTAAAGGTTCTCAGTATCTGCCCAGTTATTCTCTTTGCTCTGTTTACTGCTATCTTACTTTGTGTTTCAAATTTCGTATCATCAGTCATTACAACTCCTAAATCTTTTGCTTTAGAATTTCTCTGAATTTCCTGTCCATTTTAGAGTATAGTATTTCATAGATTTCAGGTCTTCCCTTTTTCCATACCATAACAGTTGAAATTTCTCAGTGTTAAACTTCATATTGTTGTTTTCCGTCCACTTGTAGATTCTGTTCATGGCTGTTTGTAGAGATCCTATATCCTCTGGGTTTCTTATTTTTCTACTGATCTTTGTGTCATCGGCAAAGGATGTTACTGTGTTGTCTCTGGTAACGTCCTCATCTATGTCAGTTAGCATGATTATGAATAGTGAAACCCGGAAATTTGTACGCCAACATTTGTATGACGGAAATTTATACGCCAGCATTTGTACGCCAGAACACTTATACGACGAAATTTATACGCCAAGCATTTGTACGACGGTAATTTATACGTTATACGCAAGAAATTCATGATCAGTTAATAAAATTGAATTTGAAACTAGGTAAGTTAAAATACAAATTATCACAAATTATGAAATTACATATTACAATAATTAAATGCATAATTGAAACTAGATTTCAGCTTATCAATTTAAGAGAAAATGTAACTAGCGATATACAGAACGAATGTCATTTAAAAAATCGGAGAACAAATCTTGCGAGTTTTTTCTCATTAATCTCCAGACCTAACCTAACCTAACCACCTGTACCTATTCAATAACCATTTACCTACCTGTTAATCCTTTAATGCGCTGTGATACATGATAAAATTTAAAATTCTTCAAATTGAAATTATTTTCAAAATATTTAAATAATGTTTACTTTTATTTATTTACTTATTTTTTGCACCTGTGCTTATGTTTATATAAGAAAAATGAAGTCACGGTTATTATCATGGGTAGATCGCATACTTAAGTCAAAAAAGTGTCCGGTAGAGCGCATACTTAAATTACCGTCGTCCAAATGTCAGTCGTATAAATTTTCAGTCGTATAAATGTTCTGGCGTATAAATTTCCGTCGTACAAATTTCCGCACACGATGAATAGTAGTGGAGCTAATACCGTTCCTTGTGGTACTGAGCTGAGGACCTCTGAACCCTCTGATTCTGATGAAGATATTCCTTGAACTATATATATATATATATATATATATATATATATATATATACAGGGCGTCCCAAAAAAATGTATACACACTTTAACGCTGATAGCTCAATTGATGTTTCTTTCTTTCAAGTTAAACCATTAGAATTAATAATGGCAGTCAGACTAAGCTTTGAACAAAGAAAATTCATTCTAAAATGCTACTGGAAGTGTGAAAACGCAGTTGAAGTGCAAAGACAGTTTAGGAGGGAGTTTCAAACAGATCCACCAACGCGACTTACCATCACTCGAATTAGAGATAAGTTTGAAGCCGATGGAACTGTTCAGAATGTCCACAAGAAGCGTTCCGGAAGACCACGGACATCGACAAGCCCCACAAAGCAAGAAAGAGTACTGGAAACGTATCACCAAAGTCCAAGAAAATCTGTGCGGCAAGCGAGTCGTGAGGTAGGAATTTCAGAATCGTCTGTCCAACGCATTTTGAAGCGCTGTCAATGGAAAAGTTACATTCCAAGATTAGTCCATGCTATTAATGAAGATGATCCGGACCGAAGAGTGGAGTATTGCGAGTGGTACTTGGCACGATGTGGATGTGGACTGGACGAAGGGGTTTCGTAGAATACCCTCCGCGTTCACCAGGCCTCACACCACTAGACTTTTTTTATGGGGATACTTAAAAGACAAAGTCTACGCTATAAAACCTGCAACAGTCGCTGAATTGAGAGCAGCCATTGAACGAGAATGCACACAAATACCGAACGAAATGTTTCGTGATGTTTGCGATTCCACTGCTTCGCGTTATCAGCAGTGCCTGGACCAGAACGGACGTCAGTTTGAAAACAGGCGTTGACAAAACAATTAAATAATGTCTGTAGATTCTATTACATTTTGAAAATGAAATGTATTTTAATAAACACTGCCTTTATAATTATTTAAAGTGTGTATACATTTTTTTGGGACGCCGTATATATATATATATATATATGGTGTTTATAAAGTCCCTATCTATTTCAGTGAAAACGTAGCAAAAAGGGTAAAATTCAATAACAATATAATAGAAGGCATACATTTAATGAATACTTAAGCATATGATTCCACATGAGCACCATCAGTATCTCTACAGAGTTCGAATCTGTCAGCAGCATTGCGGAATACATTTTGGATCATGACGGGGGTTATTTTTGTAACTGCTGTTACGATACGAGCACGTAAATGTCCCATCTTCATTCAGATGGCATTTTAAACACCGTCGTCTTTCAACAAGACGCAAACATTGTTCGGGAGTACCTACTGTAAATGAACGATTTCCAAATCGGTGGATCGGACGTGAGGAAACATGCCCTGGGCGGCTCGATTTCCTGACCTAACGCCCTTCCTTGGATTTCTTTGCATGGGGCTTTATCAAATCAAACGTCTATCAAACGAGGGTTACAGATCTGCAAGATTTACGTGCTCGTATCGTAACAGCAGTTACAAAAATAACCCCTGTCATGCTCCAAAATATGTTCCGCAATGCTGCTGACAGATTCGAACTCTGTAGAGATACTGATGGTGCTCATGTACAATCATATGCTTAAGTATTCATTAAATGTATGCCTTCTATTATATTGTTATTGAATTTTACCCTTTTTGCTACGTTTTCACTGAAATAGATAGGGTCTTTATAAACACCCTGTATATATATTGGGTTGCGCAATTTTAGAAGCACCTTTGTTGTAAACCTCAAATTGACAGGCCGAAATCTTTTGTAGAATAGATGCAGAAATTTTAGTTTAAGATCTCTTTGTGTACATCTTTAAAAGCAAGGGGTTTTGATTTATAAACATTCATGAACGAAGGAATTAGTTGTTTCCAATTTCTTCGCGTTTGTTCTATTTTAATTCAGTTTCTCATAAGAGGGATTTTGAAATCGATTTAATTTCGCGTGAAAATTTAAATCCTTTAAAAATTGAACGCCGACCAAAGGCTGATTGTGTAATCAGAGGAGAGAACTTATCGTTTGACAGCCTCGGAAAGATTTATGGTAAGAAGTCAAAGGGCAGTTACAACTTAAGTGTGTTTCCAATGGGAACCTTGTAAGCTATCACTTTTGTTTATATTGGTCTCGCTTGAGGTAAACCCTCGAGCGAAATTTAAAAGTTTGGTTTTAAAATTTTAAAATTTCAATTGTGTAATTTTAATTTAAAATTTCGTTAAGAAAGGCGGAGCGTAGAATTTAACGAAGTTGAGATTAGAGCCAATAGAAGATCAGAATTTTGTACGAATGATGTCATATAATGAAACTGGTTTTTGATAGGCCCTTTAGGACCAAAGGGAGGAGTTTTTGGTAATTCTGAGGGGAACTTTGAGAGTCAAAATCAGTTTGTAGAAGTTCCTCCTTGAAGTTAAAAGTGGCTCAATTTATTCGTCAAAGTAGTGGTGTAAGAAAAAATTTTAAAACTGGAATCATAAATTGTCACTAAATTGAAAGTAAGAACTGTTTGTGCATGTTATTAGTCCACCGGGAAACTTGTGTATAAGAATTGTTTTGTCAACGATTATACAAGAGAATTTAGTCAGAAGACTCAATAATTTTGTGAATGAATCTAAAATTAGGTGGGACTCTCGATTTTTTTTTTTTTTTTGGGTTTCTGGTCTAAAAAATAACTCTGCGGGACGCGCGCAGAACTATTGGGAATAACTTCGAAATTTTGTAAGTAGAATACTTATTCAAATATTCTGGTCGATTTGACCACTTCATTTCTCGTTAGCATAAGTTTTATTGTTACTAAAATTTATAAAAGCCCCTCTATATAAATTTCTTAAAATCCAGATAACTGAACTTTGTCTTTGAATTTAAAATTGGATTTTATTGTAAGTAAAATTGATAATCATCCATCAGCCTATTACTTTGAAGTTATGTATTAATTTTTATGGAAATTGATAAAGTTACTTCAGAATAAATTTCTAAAGTCATGTACTGTTTCGAGTGACATTAAATAAACTTTATAAGAGGGAGCGTGTCGTTTCTCTGCAACCTTGCAATGGGCCTCTCTTGTTAGCTGAGGTGAATTGACTTTTAACGTAGGCTTCTAGGAAGCCGAAGGAACTTACGTCAATCAATTTAAAGAGCCATCCGTCTGGATAGGTCGAGTCATCCTGAATGGAAAACACACGCGCGTAAGAACTAATTTGAGAAGTAAAGTAACATACTCAAAAGGTGTCAGAAACTGTAAAAGAAATAAATGTTGTGCAGTACCTAAGAAAAAGAAAGGTACCCACGACACCTTGTATATTAAATATATTTGCGAGCAATGAATCTCTCTCTCGTATATATATATATATATAATATATATGACCTATGTCTTGCATGGAAGGACAACGTATATAACGATTAGTCGATAACGATCACACTAATTTGTTAACGTAGCTATTTCCCTTCAACAAATTTGTATAGACCATCTCCACTGATTGATATGGTCAGTCGGTTTTGCTTTGTTGGAGAAAATCTTTAATAGTGTAACGATTTTTTTTCTGAATATTAATTAATAACAATAAGTAAATATTAAGAAAAATCTGAAGACGAGTGCATGGTTCCTCGTCACGAATTGTATGGCTGGAGAACCATAAATATCGTTGCCGCGGATTAATTGAGTGTTAAGAAAAGAGGAATGAAATTAAGTGAGAGGTGGTCGATTACTTAGGGGAGATGCTTCGAATTGAAAGGAATTTAGGGTACATTCCAAACCCTGTTAGACGTTTCATCATACATTTTGTCTTCCAATTTAGTGTAATTTGAAACGTATAATATACGCACTTCGTCATACGTGTAAACGTAGTGATAGTAATAGTTTGGTTATACGTTTCAGCTGAGACGTATAATTCCAGAGACGTCAACCTTGAAGTATGAAAATCGGTGATATTTCTCAATGTGCCTCATTTTGATAACTGGAATCATATCCCACATGAGGGAGTGTGAGACATTCTCCCCAGATTTTATTATCATCATTATTAATAATAATGAGACCGTGAGATAGACTTAAAATCTATGAGACTCACGGAAAATCCGTGAGTTGACATGTCTGTAATTCACGTACCTCTTTTACCATTTTGGTTATACGTTTCAGCTGAGACGTGTAATTCATACATCTTCTTTACCATTTTGGTTATACGTTTCAACTGAAACGTACATGATATGATAAAGTTTATTGGCAAGAGATAAATCCCATGAAAAATAGTACAATATTAATAAAAAAAAACAACAAAAAAACAAAAACAACGGAAAAGACTATTATATTCACGCAGCTTCATTTCATTGATCGTTTCACTTAAGTAGAACGTTTGACCAAACTCGTAATGAGTGTGCGTCGAATTGTTAAATTTTAAATGTTACTAAATTACCTTTCCCTTCAACCTTTCAAATGTTCCGCGCGACGATTCCTCATTTCACGAAGGTCAAGCTTGTCGCCCCTACGCTCAAGTTAGTTTCTTTCGCTCGCCCGGCTCATCTGGGATTGTTTTGAGCCAGGCGTCTAATGTTCTTTTGTACGTATTAGGAAACAGAATGAATTATTAAATGTTTTAGAATGTCTACAATGAAAAACTATACAAGCCAAAGTAACGTAAAACGTCCTCATCTAAAGTTTA